>JAVTVY010013364.1:0-50867 GCA_036873755.1 Hanleya hanleyi
GAATTACGTTCATGATCATAATATTTATTCCCAATGAACATGCCATGCTTGTTCTTAAACCGGACACAAATTCTAATACAATCTGTAACCATCTGGGTCATTGATACGCGGAAAGACTGATGGATGGCAATGACAACAAAAAAAGAAGTGCACGCAAATGATTCTAATAGTTCCATACTGTCCGCTTCAGCCAACATTCTCCACAGTTGGTGTATTTTTCCGCTTGCTGAAACGTTATCAAGCTCTTGTTGTAGTAGCCGAGTATTACTGTGGCGGTTATACCCACCATAAACACTAACTAATAAGGGTTAGCATCCTAACAGTGAAACTTCGTACTTACCTCCGGGACCAGTTGGTGGCTTTTCAGCGGCACGTCTTACAGGTTCCAAGGTTTCACAAAGTCTGCCGTTTTAGGGGTCTCCGGGAATTGGTCACTGCGCATGCCGATTGTTCTCGGCAATCTCCGCCGGAGCCGTTCCTACCACACTCTTCCCTCTAATAATTTTTGGATCCCTGGTCCTACTGGGATTGGTGTAAAATGGCATCGTCCCTCCATTACTGGTGGCGGCGATAATCCATATAACACCCCCAAAGGGCCCCGCAGCTCGGTGTTAGGTGGCAATAAGGATTGTCGGGTAGGAGTTCACTGGAGAATCCAGCTCTCCACAAACTGGCTAAAAACCCCCCAATACCCCCAAAAACCTATACTCTAAAAATCCAGAATTTTTTTGTTAAAATAACCTACAATATTCCTCCTATCCTTCAATTTAAAGATTACTCTATTATATTCCTCCTATCCTCCATTTTGAGAGTAACCTATAACATTCCTCCTATCCTCCATTAAAAAATACATACATATATATATATATATATAGACACACACCCTTCCCCCTTAACAAAAAAAAAAAAAAACCCTAGCATGTACCCTCATGTCGAATTGTCAATGAGCCATCCTCCCTAACTCGGGCGGACTGATTCTTGACATTCCTTGTTATCGTAAAATAAAGGCACTACTAAAACCCCAAATTTAATCCCAACCTAAAACTGAAACAAAAATATAAAACAAAACCACCTGTTAGCAAACCGTCCAACGCTCACAATAGGTCTACACCTCTCATTGTAGGAGGACGTAAATTAGGATATTTTTTTTCTTTTTATATATAGAGCAAGCCTTGCCCTTGCATAGGCCTCAAATTTGCTCCTCCTGACGGAACCTCCCTCCCTTCAATGGCAACTCCTCCTGGTTATCTTCCAACGAGGCCCTGGTCGTCGGCCACACCCACATGCACTCATAGAAGCAGCCCGAAGAAACGACAAGCATTCCTCCGAGCTACCGCCAATACCACCATCGGTGCCATGTTACGGCAATGAGCAATGTGACAGACAACCGGTCCCATAAACCATGGGGAGTTATGTCTCCGCATACCAAGAGGCGGCAGCAATGAAGAGGCGCCCCAGATCATTTCCATATAAAAAGGCAAGTGACCTCGTGTCACATGCCTCTGGATCTTGTGGCGTTTTATCTGTCGACGGCATATCAGGCAGAGGTCGCCAGCCGGAAACATACTGCCTTCTGCATCCACTACCCCCGATGATGGGGGAGGGCACAGGTGGAAGATCAGCTGCCGCTGCACGGAGGGATCCCCAATCGGGGACACAGAACCATGAACAGCGTCAGCATCACCCCCACCAGCCCTACCCATCAGAGGAATCTCATCTAGGTCCCCCTCTGTCCGAGGACGCTTAGCAGCAGGCATCTCCACATCGATTAATGTGGAGTCCTCTAACTGGAGGACCCCACCTCCAACTCTGGGGTAGTCTCCAATGAAGCAGATGCACCTAATTCAGTCAGCACCCCGGCCAGGGGTCACTACACAACATATGTTCCATCTCTACACCCCTAGCCCTAACCTGGCGGCATAGACCCACTGGACCTGGTCTCCAGCCACCCCGACGGCCTACCCCAAACTCTAAAATTCCCTCCTCAAACTCAATACACTCCCCCAACTCTTCCCACCCCGCCCAATCTTCTTTTTCATCTTCTATTTTCTGTCAGGGTGGAAGAGTAAAATAAGCAATCAATTTTCTATAACAATTTATCCTGGGACCTGAGCCCTCCCACCATGTTCATGAATTCCATTATTCTATTTACATGATTTACATTTAATCAGTGCGCCAAGTCCACCCCACGTATCTGGCTCTCCGCGGACACGCAAGACATGTAAAGGACTGTGTCAGACATACAGCTAAACCAAACGGACGTTATGCAACACATATCGTCGCTTTCGATCTTCTACACGATAGAGGGCTGATGCTATCACCTCAATCACCAGAAGAGGACCAATGTAAACTGGTCGCAACTTGCGACTCTGGCCCACCTTACTCGCCAAATCCCTCCGATACACCAGATCCCCAAGAACTCCACCCGGGTCCCAACACAACCGCCCTGGATGGTGTTGGGAGATATTCCCAAGTGCAGCCAAGTCTCTCTCTGGCCCCTCCAACAAGCATAGGCGAACCCCAGACATGGCGGAATACACACCATCATTTGTCCCCAGCACAAATGTTAACCCAATGTGTAATCGGATTCCGAAATATTTGATGGCATCTGAGTCCTCCCCGTCCCGAGACTCACGAATGTCAGCTGCGCCCATGGGTGGATGGATTCCCCGTGAAAGGGAACTCGTCACCATGGAAATTTGACCAAGGGCTGTCCCTCCCCCTTGTACGGAACCCTCCGTGGACGTGGGATTTTCCACTTCTCGTGTTCCACGAACGTCCGAGTCCCCCAATTGTGGTCCGACTCCCCATACTCGGGAACCCGCGATCACGACTTTTTCACTGACGACTACAGGACGCTCACGGGGATTGGGGTTTCCCCTTCCCCAGTGGGCCACGAGTGATGTAAGTCCCTACGTTTGTTCCGCTTCCCATTGATAGGGAAATCGTGCCCGAGGACTTTCGTTCTTGGACTGCCCCTCTTATAGAAAGCTCCTTGACGTCACAGGGTATACCAGGCTCGTGGCCTCCACCTCCCTCATCGGGAGGCTGGGGGATGGACTCACCTGGTACCCCGAGAGTGTCCCGCATCTTCAAACTTCGCTTTCCCTCACTCAAACGCCCTCCCACCGCCATGGAGCTAGACTCACCCCTTCCCTCCTGTACCTCTATATTTCCAGATGGGGTAGGAGGTAGTCCAAATGAAACCATTACAATTTTGGTTTTGACCCTATCACTATCTAGGACTGGGGATTGGTCGTTTAGATGTCCCCCCGGAAGTCGACCCTCCATTAATCGGGTCAGGCTCTGCCTTGGCTTGGTGCAATTCCAGCCATAATGACCCTCACATTGACAATGGTAACAGACTACTGGTCCAAAGCTCTGCTTTGGCTTGGTGCAATCCCAGCCATAATGACCCTCACATTGACAATGGTAACAGACTACTGGTCTCCGACGAACCGGGAAGAACTACCCAAACATCCACGCACTGGAGACATAGGTTCCGGTGACCTATTAACAAAATCATAGTTCTCACTGCTCGATGTCATGCCTCTTGAAAAGGAGCGGTCATGACCCCGCCTACGTTCGGGACGCCGTGAGCGCTCTTGATCGCCCTCCAGAGCCCTGGAAGATGGTATTCCCCAGTCATCATATCGAGGTACACCCACCCCATTTCCCTGGTTTTCCGGTAATCCAGACTGCATGTGGGTTAGAGGTTGCAAGACCCCAGCACCGACGTGCGTCTCCAAAGTCACCTGAATGCCACTCGGGTGGTGACTGCCCTTAATTGGTATTGGAGTGGTATCAATCACAGCCCCACTAGATCGCCCCTCTCTCCATGGGGGCAAGGATGCCCTCGGGTGCCCCGATAGAATTTCCGCCTCTGAATGTACAAGCGGTACTAAAGATGCAGGGACACCAAGATCAACTCCAGTGTTTAACAGTTGATGTTGGCCAGGGGTAGTGGCGAAGCCTGTACCAGTATAACCGGTAACCGTGTCTTGTCCCCTTAAAGGGAAACGTGATACGCTGGGCAATCCACCATCTCCACTAGCCAAATTACGGGAGGCGTTCTGTTTAATACGAGCGTTAAACCCTGGGGGGCGCCCTGCCCCATAAGTTCCAGACTCTGGAATATTCTTCTCCATGTGACTAATGTAGTCATCTTGTCGTGGTCTGCCCCGAGGAAATAAATCAACAGGGGTCTCTAGAGTACTAGCTGATTGTTTAAACTGTCTCCCCATACTGGAGTGGCCCGTAAGCGGTGCACTCCTTTCCCCCTCCCAATCATCTACACGAGAGGAAGGTTTCCTGTCTTGGCTGGGGTGACTATTGGATCCCTCTTTATTTATATTCGCCACTATTGGCTGTAACAACTTTGTTATTTGATACTCGAGAGATTGAAATCTGTCGTCTAACTTCGATTGCATTTCCTGAGATTTTTTATCCATTCTGGATTCAAAAAGATCCCGCCTGGACTTCCAGTCCTGAAATTTTTTATCCCGCCTGGACTTCCAGTCCTGAAATCTTTTATCCATTTCGGACACAAAATGTCCTTGTCTGGACTCCCAATCGACACCAAAGTTGTCCATGCTATTTTTAACTGAGTCCTCTTAAGTATTGTAAAGATGAATAAAGGCCTCCGATCTCTGTTGTGATATCGGCACGCATCCGGTCTTGTTTCAGCAAGGTGGATTCCGTGAATCCATCTTGTCAATTCAAAGATGACAAATTCACAGAACAGCCAACTAAGACCACGCAAAGTACAGAAACATAGCGCGCAATCACGCGGAGAACCACAGACGCCAATGGGTAGACAATTCCGCGAAGAAAATACCGACAGGAAATGGTGGGAGAGATGTTAACAATATTACCCACAACCTATCCAAATAATCGTAACTTAATCGGGTGATGGTATACGGGCCCAAGTCCCACTAGCTAATATACCGGCCTGATTAAGAATTGATAACTTACTCCAAATTTAGAAAAAAAGGACAGTAAATTTAAGAGTAAAGTGAAAACTCCAATTTAAGATAATTGAGCAAATTGAGCAAATGCAGAATTTAAGAGGCTCCAAGTTATAAAATATTAGACCTACTTCAATGCCTAATAGGTAAATAGTACCACCATTACTGATCAGCGCATTGCTATAAAACTGCTGAATAAGGTCCAATGGCAAACAACGCGACCCGAGTTAATAAATGCCACCACGACACCCACACCCCCCTCTCGAGGGACTATGACTAGTCGTGGCCGCTAATAACAATGGTCACAGTTGATATGTACTACTGTTATAATCACAGAAAACCTGTCGACTACCTGAACAGTGCAAAGCTATGTACCGCTCCCGGGCAGTGGTGTTTCTCGGTCGATTCCCAATCAGTGTATATTGTATTGTCAACTGGCAACAATGTCACAAGCTTAGCAATAGTAATATTTAGCAAATAGCAATGCCGAAGTTGACAAATTTTGATAGTTATTTAGCTATGCGCAACTAATCAATACTAGCAGCAATACAAGTCCGATGAAAGACCATGCAGCTGATGGCAACAATTGTTGGAAATAATTACACTGGTACCACGCAAGTGTGATAGTTGTACATATATGCAAGCAATGGCAACATTAATGGTCTGATGTAAAACTATAGCAACAATTGTGTGGGCATAGCAATAAACAATTGCTGGAAGCAGCAACTATTGGTGATAACAGCTCAAATAACAATTAATAAACTTGAACACGATTACCTGATACACTAACTGTAAATGAATGGGAAGTTCAGATTTTTCAAGTTGCTTAAATTACCTATTCAAATACACCACCGCCAAAGAACTGTACTCGCTCGACACTACTCAGTTTTTGCTGAAGTTATGCACACTTGCCTGTATTGTTCACTGATTTTTCAACAGACATCAACAGTATTTAAAGATGGTAGACAAGAATATATATCAATATTTCTAATAAAGATTGGCAATATTGTCTCCACAAATAACTGTCAACCAACATACATCAACAACACCTATACCTATTGAATACATGTAACAAGCACTAATATTGTGTTGACAAGGGACATGTATTATTGACAGCAATCTATTAGTGTCTGCAGATCTACAGTGCTAGCCGAAAGATTGCAATGGTTGCTAACCAATATCAGATAGCAGTATACACATCCATAAGTTCTCATGCACCTGTGTTGCGTTGTTGTTGTTAAGTTGTTGTTGATATATTGTTGTTGATGTTAAACTATGTTGTTGTTGTTATCTGTAAAACAAACATCAGCAATTGTGACGACCAGTTGTTGTTGTTATCTGTAAAACAAACATCAGCAATTGTGACGACCAGTATTTCCGGCGATCAAACCGCAGCACTTAGCCACTAGCCACCAGGATCACAATATATTCACAGTTAAACATAAAAATTATCAGCCAAGCCTATTCCATATTAAATATGTGTGCATATAAAAGATACGGTACTCAATCATGTATAAATAATTTGATCAAGAAGTGTATTTCCCCAATCTAGCACCAATTTAATTGTTCCACTGAATACTATCGCCTATATACAGCTATCATGTCCAGGACAACTCCTCAAAGGCGTATATCCTTAGACACAATCCTTGTATAGTACTGCGTGGAATAATAATTATAAATCCAATTATTTACTAAAAATTGTTTTTTCTTGTTTATAAATATATATCTTTTTTATCACAGTAATTTACAAGAATTTATTCAGCATCACTTCCAATCACAGATAATTATTCGGGAATAGGCTGTAGCTTGACTTTGTAAACGTGGTATAAAAAACAATTTAACTAGTCATTTACTAATCCCAAGTACGAAGTCTAACCGTACCGATGCAACAACCCTCCAATAATATCTTGGAAATTAAATAAACTCAAATTTTTTTTTCTTTTCTCTTTGGAATTTTGAAGCGAACAAATCTCTCTCCAGCCGACAGACGTCAAATGTTATTTTTTATTCAATAAATATTAATAATGCAGGGACCAGCCCATCTAGGCCGAAACCCAAAATAAAACTCAAAATAATTGGTCAATCCTATACAAACTACCTGACAATGAATTTCGAATTTTAATCCTAACGTGGAATAACCCTGACCAAAACTATAAATCCTCTTTCCCTTTAACTTGAAAAGAGAAGACTTCAAAGATTTATGACCATACAAGTTGTTGTTGTTCACGCCACAACAACCGGGAACGATAAACAACTTTCCCAACGGGTATGCTCAGTAAATGTAACAGCCACGAGAAAAAAAAAAAATTTCATATAATTTTTTTCACATATAATGAAACAATAGGTTCTCTAGAACTTATCTAATAAATATTGACTCTTCAGTACTTCCAGGAAAGTCAGAAACTAGTAAAGAGTCACAACTATATTGTTGGAACAGCCTAATCAGCTGTTGACACTGACAGCGCGGGAAACAAGAACACTTTTTTCACAAATTCCGCCTGTCTTTTGGAGATAATTTCTAGCCTATAAAAATTCTAACAATGTATTAAATCGTCCGAAACAGTAAACATCCGCTTACGCTTCGTTTTCGGACGTTTTTATCAAAAAGTTTGAATGAACTCTTTCAAAAAGTGTCAGAAATTCAAGATGGCGTCTCCCAACAAAACACGTGTTGTCAGGTTGTTCACTGTCGCAGCGCCAATGTTGTAGTAGCCGAGTATTACTGTGGCGGTTATACCCACCATAAACACTAACTAATAAGGGTTAGCATCCTAACAGTGAAACTTCGTACTTACCTCCGGGACCAGTTGGTGGCTTTTCAGCGGCACGTCTTACAGGTTCCAAGGTCTCACAAAGTCTGCCGTTTTAGGGGTCTCCGGGAATTGGTCACTGCGCATGCCGATTGTTCTCGGCAATCTCCGCCGGAGCCGTTCCTACCACACTCTCTCACTGCAACTCCAGATAGTGGAGAATTTGTTCTATTTTTCTATTTTTCGTTGGCCGCTGTCAGAAAATTGTTTTTTGAAAAGTTACACGGCGAAGACAAAACAATCGTCTCCTTCTTCTGCGGCCATGAAACTGTCTACATCCGCAGAGAAGAATGAACAATATGACAGCAGCAAACGCAAACGTATTTTTGGAAAGCTGGAAAGCAGAATTTCCATGAGCACAGGAAATTGAAGTCAAACGTGATGGCCAACAACAACAACAAATGAACATTGTTTGTAATTGTGTATGAAGAGATGTTCATATACACACCCACTTTCTCGGGATGTTCTGACCCTACAGCTTCCTGAGTATAGGAGTTATTATAACATCACTATATGTACTAACATGTACCTCAGAGCAGTTGTTTCGGATAATTTCTGGAATAAATCTTATGCATATCTCCCAGGATACAGCAAGGTGAAGCAGAATTGAAGACCCATGCATTTATTTATGGCTGCAGCTCCTATAGAAAACAGAAAATATAGTCTGGACAATAGACCAGGTCAGAGCAAAGGACTAACTGGGAAAAATATCCCAATTAGGACATTAAATCCAAGTTAGGATATTGAATTGGGATATTTTGGCCGATTTTCATACTGAACGGCAATGGCGAATATCGGCATCTAAACTGGGTCCTGCTAAACACAGCCCGGGATCGCCCCGAACCGCCCGGGACCGTCCGGGGCCGTCCGGAAATCGACCGGCACCACACGGGTTCGAAGGTTCAACTTGACATTCTGTATTATTTTCTTCTGTGGATCATTCCACATGTAACACTTAGCAATGTGGCTTCCCATTTTTTTTAAATTCATAGTCGGAAGATGGAAAGCTCGACATCGCTCCCGTATTCCCGCATTCCAACTCACAAAATTTTGAGTAAAAAGATGGAAAGCTCTACATCGCTCCCGTATTCCAGCTTTATGTAATTTGAAAGTAAGATGGAAAGCTGAAATTGGACTCTGTTTCTGTTGATATATAGAATTTAAATTTCGCGAAGTTCAGCGCTTAGCTTTTTCACCAAATTTATACATTTGGTTTATAATATTCAATATTTATCAATAAATTAAATCAGAAAATGACAACATGAATTCCACGGTTACGGCATCATGATCTGGTTTTAATCTTCAGAGCACCCGTTAGTGAAAATATGTAGTCGAGATTTCTATTGCTTAGAATTGAGGTATATTACAGCGTGTTCATCATGTTTATAATTTATTAGAAAAATAATTCGCGTCTTCTGTTTTATATAGTTATATTTCCGAAGATATATGTTAGGAACAGAGGAAAAAAGGCATGATAATATTCAGCTAAGAATTCAGCCGTAACGCGGTCTCTTTTGCGGGTAAGCGTAGTTTTCCGTGGAATTCATAACAAACGTAACACGTTAGTCGTATAATGACAATACGACCTTCAAACCGGGGATAGCGCTGAATCTTAACAGTCTGTATGACATTGGTGGCCCCGGGCGGTAAGATTATGTCCCGGGCGTCCCGGGCTGTCCCCGGGCGGTTCCGGTCGGTCCCGGGCAGTGTTTAGCATGACCGTCTAAACTATAAAAACAAGATAGAATTTACTTCATAAAACTGCCAATGCGACTGTATAATTTTGCTGACTTTTTCTCGCCGACATTATTTTCTCTAATATTTAAATTATGTGCATTTATTTTTTCATCTTGTTGCTGCAGTATACTTCCCATCACTCACCACCGTTATATGTCTTTATACGAACAGAATAACTAGCAAAATTTGCCAGCTTGAAAATATGGAAGTATAAAAAAAATATCCAAATTGGGATATTTCATCCCAATTGGGATATCTATCCCAGTTAGTCCTTTTCCCTGATCTGTTGACAGTTCGAGTACCAGAATGATTTTGTGTTCCGAGGACAAACAACAAAACATTTAAACTTAAGGTGAACAACTTTATTATGTTTTTCATTTTTCATCTTTTAATCCAGGCTACCCACAAGGAATAAAATAGCTGATAATGTATCAAATTAAGAAGGAACAATCTAATAAAATTGTCCAGAGATTTATTATTTTATATTTATGAGCATTTCGACCGACACCTGAAACTTCAGGGCAAGTTAATCTCATTCAGGGCAACCAGACTGTCATTTTTACTTGCCCTGATGGGCAACCACCTAAGAAAGTTAAGTTACACCACTGCAACTGGACATCTGTCAAAATGTATTCAGGTCTATTCATATAACAGCATAACCACTGAGCTTTATCATGTTCAAGAGTATAGCTGTAGGAGTAGCAGAGGGACATCATTATGGGGGACTTCAATATTATGGTGGTGGTGGGGGGAGGGGGGGTTAGACTGGGGTTGGACAGACCTGTAGGGGTGGCTCGCCCGCTCCCTCCCTCAGACGGGGGTACCTGGAAAATTTTGGAATTTTAGACGTGATTAATGCACTTTGGCACTTCTGAGAAGCTTGAAAGCAGTAAAATATTTCACAATAAAAATTTTATTCAAACCAGGTCACGAGAGCTAAAAAAAATGTCAATCATGCTGTGTTCCCCTCAGAAATAATTCTCGACGTCGATAATATTTGTCAATTATACCCACCCTATTTCCACCAACGATGTGAAAGGTCAACAGTTAGGAGTTCTGAACAGGTTGATGTGGGGACAAGGGACTATACTCATTGTAAATTTGAGAATATTTCAAATTTCAGATGGTTCTCTCCACTATCAGACACCAAAATGCACTCTTGTTCCTCCAGAGGCACGCAAATACAGTCCCTCTGGCTGGAATACCGCACTGAGTCTGTATTTCATGCAATATTCAGGCCTCCCACTGGGGTTTTCCAAATAAGGACATTTTCAAACAAAAAGTAGAACAAAATTTTTTGAAATATACACAATTTATAAACAACACAGAACACAGATATAGAATGATATTTAATATATTTGGCCAATAAATGGGTCAGACGAAGCTGCCAGTTGGTGAGAGTGGCTTTCGCCCGAGTGGCATTTCGCCCGAATGGCTTCCACCAAGTAACTTTCACCCGTGAGTGGCTTACCATGTGAATGGCTGTGTCGTGTGAATGGCTGTGTCGTGTGAATGGCTAAGCATGTGTATGGCTGCGCCTGTGAATGGCTGATCATGTGAAAGGCTAACCATGTGTATGGCTGAATTGCGGCTGCAATACTGAGTTGATACAGTCATACTTGATACAGTGGTATAAAGGTGTGTGAAGCAACATAGGCATTACATACCAATACATATTGAAATAGCAATTATTGAATAAGCTTGATCCCTATATAATGTTACTGTGCACTTGCTAGCAATATGAATACATCTTTGGGGACAGATATTTATGCCCCAAGAGGTAAATGGGTGGGGGTGGTGGGCTGAGAGGCTGCAGTCGCCATGCTCACGTGACCAGAATATTGATAATCATAATTAATAGTTATGATACACGTTCCCGGTGAGTTATTATACATGTGTCAGGGCCAGCTGAGCTGGTCATGCAGAGAGGTGCCTGTGGGTTTACAAACAGGTCCTAAAAAACTTAGGCCCTCAATTGTTACATGCACATGTTCATCTTCGCATATCCAAGTCAAACACTACACGTGTTGCCTTGGCTACATATTGTCTGATCAGAATACAGATTTGATGATATATAGCTCTATATATTCAGTGGTCCATATCAGGGGAAGTGCAATGTATGACGGCTTTAAAATTTAAATATGGTTGGCTATTTGAAAGAAATTAGGGAGCGTTCCCAATTATGGTTTTTGCTTCGTTCGTTTAAATTACCGAAAAAAACCCAAGTCGTTCTACACCCATCGTTTTGATTTTCGTGGAAAACCATTGAAAAAACCATTCAACGCATTGGTTCGTTCGCCAGTGAACGAAGTCGTTCGTTTTACAGAAAACCATTGCGTTTTTTTCCTTCTTTGTTTGCCATCGTTCGATCGTTCGCTGGAAAACGATGGCGCAATAATACAATCACGTGATGTTCGCATTATCCAGCCTGATAACACAATCTCCGTGGGCACGGAGAAAAGAATCCGTTAATTCAAAGCAGAATTCTCTGACGTTTGGCTAGGCAGTAAATTAATTTTACGTGTAACTAGATGTTGAAGTTCAGCTACATAATTAGACGACAGAAGTAATTAATGCACGTTTTTTCCCCGACTTGAGTAGACACCCTCGCGTCAAACCCTGCATGGTTATTCGGTTCATTCTGAATGCTATCTCCTTGCCAATCCTCGACCGCATTATTCATTGTTATCTGAATTTGTATTATATCTAGTCTATTATATTGATGGCTATATGTACGTGTAGTAAACAAACGCCAGCCCTGAATTCCACAAGCACCGCGATATCATTTACTGAATATCAATCTTTCCATGGTAATTCATAAGCTCCGTAATTCCTTCAACGCCCCATCTCAAAAAGAATCTTCATTTTTTTCATTTTTAAAATTTATTTCTTTCTCGATTAACAATTTGTAAATATAAGTTTTAGCAAGAACAATGATTTTTTTTGACATATGACAAATAATTAAAAGCAGCATTGTGTTAGCTTTCAAATGTCCGAATCTTTATTGATGTGTGTTCATTGTGATTAATACTTTTAACTATATTTAAGGGTGCAGATTTGGGTCAAGTTTGTTTAATGCTACGGTAACTTTAACCAAATGTGATATATTTTATGTGTTGCATGTAACAGCGGTCTTATTTGAATTCTTGAAGTAAATACGTTCAGAATGGCGCGTGAATTATAAGGCCCCAGAAGGTCGGTTGGAACTAAGCATACACAGTTACCGGAACCAATTTTCCAAAAATAACTTCCGAATCCGAAGTAAATTAAAATAAGAAATTTCTTACAAGGATTAATTGTATGTAATGTTCAATTATAATGGAATATCTACAGATAGTATCAATAGATAATCATAGACGTGTTGTTTTAACATAGAAATAGCAGCTTATAATTACAAAAATATCAACAGATTTAAATAAATACATGTAATATTTATATATATGTTTTAATGCACAGCAGTCTTAGCCCATGTATATCCTAACCTGACATTACAAGTATAACCCAAGGCACCCACGAGAACGCTAAATCATCAGTGATGTATTCATTGTATTTTGTTGTCTTTGTTTGATATTGTCTGTGATGTTTTCACATTGTTTTTATGTTTCTTGTATGATGTTTCTTTTAATGTCCTATTCTTTTAGTGTCTTAATTGTTCTGTCTTAATGTACTCATGTTATATTTGTTTTAATGTATGTCTTGATGTATATGCATTTTATCTATCTATCATTTCTATCTATCTGCAAATTAATATATTCTTTGTGACACTTATCATCTGATAGCAAGCTGTGGGATATAATATCCAAAAGTTCTTCAACCGTAGTAAGCTCTAATCCGGACCGTCCATGATAATACCGAAGCCATTTTGATAATAACGTCCCAGTGTTGAGAATTGTCGTAACTAAAATTCTATCATTTTCTGAATTGCTATTCAATAAATAAAAACAACGGCAATATACGGACTGTAACGGAGACCGTGAATCGAAATTTCTGTTGATCTAAGGTTAAATAAACACATTTGAGTTGTAGACGGTATCGAGGAGACCACCGTTGTGTGTCCAGGTGTGAAGTGTGGCCGCGAACATCACAAGAATGCTTTACTGCCAGATACGTAATGGAGTCAAGAAACTTTCAAAACAAAACAAAATGTAGAAATTGTACGCACGATGAAAGGAACACGTGGAGAGAGACACACGGGTATATTGCAATAAAAGGACATACTATTTCTAACCTGCTCAATTAATTGTTTTTCGTCGCACAAGTATCTATCACAGTATCCTACCACATGATCGTTTTTATTTATCGTCGCATTGTACTTTCCTGCTAATCCTGATAAGTAGTCGTTCGATTTTTGTGACCGACTGTTTGTTTACAAGGCAGGAATTTACCCTCCCAGCATGGCAAGCGAGTCAGGTGAGTAATTATTTTCTATGGAACCGTTATGTGTGGTCTATGGAAGTCCGATGTGGCGAGGGCGGGGTTTTATGGTCACCAGGGTCAGTGTTGGTTGACGGAGGAGTGGGGGGGGGGGTGTGGAGGGGGAGGTTAGGTCGCCCAACCAGTAATCCCATCCCAGTTCATCCAAACGAGTTTATTACCCGACATGGTAAAGCCCCTGTACGATACATGTAATATGTAATCGATGATATTTTGTACATTAGGCCCATTAAACTTAATAGTTCGTTGATAAGCATTGATAAATATTGGGAAGGTTCCACATGCTTCGGAAATGAATTGGAGAACAGTAATATATTTGTGTATTTTGCCAGTTGAATTAACAATGCCTAATTGTTCCCAACTAAAAATAGAAATAATAAAAATAAAATCCGCCTGTCCCACTTTTCTGGCAAATAGATAATAATAAACAAACTACTAAGTTTAATGAGCCTGACCAAGAGTTTTTACTCTTTGAACTCTTATATCATTTAGTATGTATCGCAAAATACATGACATGATGGCATTTCAAATGATTAATAACTTTGAAACGAAAATGTTTATTTCAAGAATAACACTAAATTGTGTTGACATAGAAATTTAGGCATTCTTCACAAAAGCTCTGCGTATGTTTTTAAATGAATTTAAATAAAAAATAATATCAATCATTCAACATTACAAGAAATTTTTGGTGTCTTATTCCTGAAAAAATGTGAGATGTGAATCTTGGCTGGGCGTCGAAAGCAAATTGAATAGTGGTACGGCCTCACGAGGCAAGGGGGGGGGGACTACTATCATAGCACTTCAGGGGAGTGTCGAGGGGACGCCTGGATCCCGGAAGCTCCTGGGGTCTAGATCCCCGGGGAAGCGTTCAGAGCGATTTCCGGTGAATAAAATCACTCTACAATGAAGAGTATTTTTAGTTATTTTCTAATCCTTTTACCATGAAAACGCAATCGATAGGGGCTTTCTGCGATTCTGGATTAGAAAATAATAGAGTAAAGTTAAAGCCAGACATATTCGTGGCCGATATAATTATTATGGGCAGTGGTGTTAATAAATTCATTGTACAAGTAGCGCAATCTAAATTCATAATTCAAATGTAGGGATACGCTAGCTATACTTCTGCGATAATATTAACAGATGGCGCTCGTAGTTTTTCACAACGGGTAGTAAATGCAAACATTGACTTATTTCGTGGACAAGGACGCAAAAAGAAGCAGAAGAAAAAGAAAAAACCCACCACTGGATAGTTCATGATAGATTATATTTATAAATTCTCGTCAGAATGCACACACACCGTGGTCAGTTTAATACGGTGCCGGGTATATACCGGTAGGCCTGTTATCGACGGCTTAACAGCCTACACGTTTGAGCTACCATCATTCGAGCAGTGTGTGGGCGTGTCTTAGTGTGACGTCACTCAGGCGGAACTACTTTTAATCGTTTTTTCTGCAGCAAGTCACAGCCTTGGAAACTCTATAGAAAACCATCGAACGAACGCAATGGTTTTTTCGTCGTTCGTTTTTTCAATGGTTTTTTGAAAAAACGAACCAACGATACACCCATCGTTCGTGGCATGGTTTAAACGAAATGGTTTAAACCATGAAAACACGAACGTTAAATGGGAACGCTCCCTTAAAGTGATTGTAAATCCATCAAATGAAAGACCATGGCGAAGTGTCAGAAAGTATTTATTGTAATTTTTTACGATTTTATTACACAGAGTAAACTGCAAATAAAGCATGGTGATCTGTTGCAATCATTGTCTAGGTCCAGTGATGGCACACTGCCT
The DNA here is from genome assembly GCA_036873755.1 of Hanleya hanleyi. Classification (NCBI taxonomy): domain Eukaryota; kingdom Metazoa; phylum Mollusca; class Polyplacophora; order Lepidopleurida; family Hanleyidae; genus Hanleya; species Hanleya hanleyi. The sequence continues at coordinate 15,741 of JAVTVY010013364.1, forward strand.
TAATAAATATATTTCAAACTTTGTATACACTTTCCAATGCTTAATTCAAGCTTAAGGTGTGTATACATGTACTTTGAGACTCACTGTTCCAATGTGCATGTTTCACCAAATCACAGGCAGACATAAAAGAAAATCATCGCTGCATGGTGTTGGCAAGCTCCTATCTTGATTGGCTATATTCCTACGAAGTAGGCTACCATCTGCAAATTGTTCGGTAGTCAGTGAGTGAGTCCATCCGAATCCTTTCATCGGCAAAATAAGGAGAACCGTTGACATTAGAATCTTGATTTTTGGCATGAACATGCATTAGGGCATTGTTACCAGCAAGTTCTGAGCTGACTGAATTCTGATGAAAATTTGATTTATAATTATTTTATTATTATTATGTCTCCCCCAACTATGGAGACATCTAGTGTTTGTGCTGTCTGTCTGTCTGTCTGTCTGGATGGATGGATGGATGTCTGTCCGTCCCCTTGCCTTGTCTACAGGATATCTTGAGAACTACTGGATGGAATTTCACCAAACTTGGTTGGAAGCTTCATTGGGATAGCCCCCTCATTTGATTAGGTTTTGGTGTGTGTGCGTGCATTCATCCATGCCCGGTGTCCGTCCGTCCGTCCATCTACTTGTACATGTATATACAGGCCTTGTCTGCAAGATATCTTAAGAACTACTGGATGGAATTTCACCAAACTTGGATGAAAGCTTCAGTGGGATAGCCCCCTCATTTGATTAGGTTTTGGTGTGTTTGCGTGCATTCATCCGTGTCCAGTGTCCGTCCGTCCGTCCATCTACTTGTACATGTATATACAGGCCTTGTCTGCAAGATATCTTGAGAACTACTGGACGGAATTTCACCAAACTTGGATGGAAGCTTCATTGGGATAGCCTCCTTATTCGATTAGGTTTTGGTGTGTGTGCATGCGTTCATCCGTGTCCGGTGTCCGTCCGTCCGTCCATCTACTTGTACATGTATATACAGGCCTTGTTTGCAAGATATCTTGAGAACTACTGGATGGAATTTCACCAAACTTGGATGGAAGCTTCATTGGGATAGCCCCCTCAGTTGATCATGTTTTGGTGTATGTGTGCATGAATTCATCCGTGTCGGGTGTCCGTCCGTCCGTTCATCTACTTGTACATGTACATGTATATACAGGCCTTGTCTGCAAGATATCTGGAGAACTACGTGACGGAAGTTCACCAAACTTGGATGGAAGCTTTATTGGGATAGTCCTCTCATCTGATTAGGTTTTGGTTTGTGTGTGCGTTCGTCCATGTTCGGTGTCCGTCCGTCTGTCCATGTACTTGTACATGTATATGTATATACAGGCCCTTTCTGCAAGATATCTGAAGAACTACTGGACAGAATTTCACCAAACTTGGATGGAAGGTTCATTGGGATAGCCCCCTCATTTGATTAGGTTTGGGTGTGTGTGTGCATTTATCCATGTCCATCGTCCGTCCGTCCATCTAATTGTTCATGTCTATACATACCTTGTCTGCAAGATATCTGGAGAACTACTCGACGGAGTTTCACCAAACTTGGATGGAAGCTTCATTGAAATGGCCGTATGATCTAATTAGGTTTGGCCGTGAGCTAGTGCTTGCGTGGGTCCATGCAAAATGTGCTTATCTGTCTGTCCAATTTTTGTTCACTCCATATCTTGGAAACTACTGAAGGCAGATGCATGAAACTTCTATACGGTACAGCATGTAAACTATAGGTGTGGCTCTTGTATGTTTTGCATCTTTCCTATAATGTGATCAGTTTCGAAATAGTTGATGCTTCACAATTACATGTATTTCACATTGGTTGGATGCTGTAGATGTCGACAATCCACTATGCTTCACAATTACATGTATTTCACATTGGTTGGACGCTGTAGATGTCGACAGTCCACTCATTGCTATATAAATCCCGACTCCTCACTGGGTTACTGCAACAATAAAAATCGCCTCTTTGTAATTAATATTTTTAGATGCGCAGCTTTGTTTAGGATACTTATTGCTACATTCATTTTATAGCACTTTCCCTTAAATTATGTGCCCACTCAAGGCAAGGTGGGAGGTTGGGGGAGACGTATGTTTTTGCTTAAAAAAACAACCAGCATAGGCTTCATGCCGGAGCGGCAACTCCGGGTCAAAGCGGAACCTCTAGTTTAATGATGGCTCAGCGAGTGCTCTGTCATGCCAATCGGGAACCCTTGGCTGTATGCTTCACTGTGGTTTTTGAATGTTCCCTGATACGGCATATCACGTTGGACACAACGGTTCTCGTAAAATCACAGAAGTTAAGGGACTTTGAGCCCGGTCAAAACTTGGATGGGTGACCTCGTGCTGTACTGCTGGGCTGATAAGCGTCCAGGGTAATAGGAACTGAGGGTGATAATAGTTGCTACGCTAATGACTCACCAGCGGTGACGTCTGGGAAAGTTAATAGTACCCACTGTCAATTAGAGACTGCTATACAAATTCTCTCACGGTAGCACATAGGGCCCCCAAGTCATCTCTGGAGTACACACTTAAATCATATCAAACCCTACTTAGTCATACTGCCATGTTTTAAATGAAATAAATAAAGATAAATGCAAATATTTCTTAATTCATACGAAGTAGGCTCTCATTTGCAAATTGTCCGGTAATGAGTGAGTGAATGAGTGAGTCCATCCGAATCCTTTCGTCGGCAAAATAAGGAGAACTGTTGACATTAGAACCATGATGCTTGGCATGAAGGTGCATTAGGGGACTGTTACCAGCAAGTTCTGAGCTAACCTACTTTTGATGAAAAGTTCGGGTGATTTTGATTAAAATCACCGGTGAATCCGACTTGGGCAGTGCTCATCTTAATATGGGCAGGATTTCAACTTGGGGGTGGGGGATTTCCTAGAGTTCAGTTCCGGAGTCCTGCTGCCTACCCTACTTCGTAGGTCCTGTGACGTTAGTCACACTGCCATGTGACATCATGTGCGTTTCCCGGTTTGAGCAATTTACTCTTTCATCAGGTCAAGATAAATGATGAGACATTAGTGTACATGTACATGTAGTTTTAGCTTGAAAGGTGAAGATCATGGAACCCCATATTTGTTTTTATGCTAAAATGTTGTAAGAGGTTATATTATTTCATTATGATTAGAGGATGTACCTTTGCTATATATGATATGAATTTTTTGTTCAAATTTTGAGGGTTTCGTCTTAGTAATTTGTCACTGATAATGTACATACATGTACACCTGTACTTGGAAAGTTTGCTGAACCGGTCAGCTTTCATTGGATGAGTTTGACACAAGTTTGATGTGATTCGAGAATGTGTATGCGCTATTTAAGAAGTATGACATGAAATATGAATGTTTGTCCAAATTATCGCAGTTTAGACTTTGTACATTTCCATTGATAAGGTTTCTGTTACGCAAAAAATTGCATGTATCATGGAAAATTCGCTCTACATATGTTTTCAATAATGCTGCAGCTTCAGCCGGAGACCCTGCAAGGCGAGATATTGGGTTTCTCAGAATGCTTGTTTTATATTGCATATTAGTACTGATGGATACTTTGAATATGAAATCCTGGGAGGAAATATCGGAAGATACCATCTTCAGCCTTCGACACTTCTGGCTAAACCAATCCAGATCTCCAAAGCAAACTGTAATCGACAGGAGAGGGATGTCCATAGTGAAGTGGTGTGCATGTGCATGACACGAACACAGCACAGTCAATTTGAAATGATCAAGCCCGTCAACCAAATTGTGCCGCCAAATTGTGTCTAAACTAAAAACACTACCACACAGATCATTGTTTCAGAGCCTGGAGAATACATATTCCTTCTCATTAGCGGCGTCCTTCCTCCTAATATGGTGCCCACTAATTAGGTCAGCCAATCAATAACGCTCTTGTGCGACCCATTTCGAATTTCAAATGTTTCGAGGTCAGTGACGTCTCGTGTCTATTTATAAGTTATTTGAACATTGAAGGAGTCCTGATATATCAAGGGAAGTTCGAAGTGGGAACGTAGAAATTGGCTGGATAAAATGAAGATGCGCTACACCACACTACTCTGAATTAATTCTGATCAAGGACAAATAATCTGATCATGCCATTCAGCTGGTTTCATGGAACAATATCCACTGCCTAGTTTTACCAATTTGATCAACCTAGTCTGATATTAATGGATGCAATGAGAATTAAGAATAATGAATTTTAGCTCTCTGTGTATCAGCTACATGTAATTGCGTTCACTCACTAACTCCATAATATTTCTTGGTTAAACAAATGTTGAGCATTAAAAAAACTTAGGAATGCAAATACAATAGCTTTAAAACTTTTTTTGAAACTGTCATTGAAATAAGAGTTATTATTCAAAAGTACAATATGTATGAATTTTTAGGGAGCCAGAACTACAGGTACATGTATCAAGTAATATATATATCATTAGAATGACAGTCCCTTTATATAGTATTTCTTGGTTAAACAAGTGCTGAACAATAGTTAAACTTAGAAATGCAGATAAAACATGAGGCAGCACCTAAAAGGTGCAACAACCCCTCAGCCGAACAGTTCTAGTCAGTGTATATTGGTACATGTACACAATGAATGGAAAATGCATATGTAAAAGCCTGAAACATTTGTTTAATGCGGAAGATGCTTTAGCAGTGGTTAAAATATGATAAATTCAGTGTGGGATGTTGGATGCATTGGAGGACTATTATAAATAATTTGACGAAAAATATGGCGGAAGAACATGCCGATGACAAGACCCCAGCAGCATAGGCTGAGCTGTAAAAACTAATTTCAAAACTATTTGATATTAGAGCTGAAATGAATATTTGGATACACATTTTCTCGCATCCTCCCTACCCCAGGAGTTTTCTTTGTACATCAAAGAACCCCTGGGACAATTGGTCAGTAAATTCAAACTCCTCAACAAGGCAGCAAGCATGCTAAAGTGGTGCAGTAAATTAGATCATCAGGTTAAATTCTATTCAAATATCGATTGGCTGATCACAGGTTCACTGCATTAATTAGAATTCTACAAGCACTACAACAGTATTCATTTCCACCAAGAACGGGTGTTGAAATTTATTCAAACACTGCGAGAGGAGTGGCGGAATTTTTTTTAAAAACTGCGAGAAAAGTGGCAGGAAATTTATTGTCGACCATCGTTGTCATCCAGGACCAAGGTTTTCTGCTTGGAATCAAACACTGTGAGAGTAAGGGCGGGAAATTTATTGTCGACCGTCACTGTCGACCAGGATCAATGTGCTGAAACACTGCGAGAATAGTGGCGGGAAATTTATTCAAACACTGTGAGAGTATAGGGTCAAGAAATTTATTGTCGACTGTCATTGTCCGACCAGGACCAAGGTTTTCTTCACGGACTCAAACACTGCGAGAGTAAGGGCGGAAAATTTATTCAAACACTGCGAGAGAAGTGGCGGGAAATTTATTGTCGACCGTCATTGTCAACCAGGAACAAGGTTTTTCTTCGGACTCAAACAATGCGAGAGCAATGACGGAAAATTTATTCGAACACTGCGAGAGAAGTGGTGGGAAATTTATTAACACTGCGAGAATGAGGGCAAGAAATTTATTGTCGACCGTCATTGTCGACCAGGACCAAGGTTTTTCTTCGGACTCAACACTGCGAGAGTAGTGGCGGGAAGCTTATTCAAACACAGCAAGAGAAGTGGCGGGAAATTTATTGTCGACCGTCATTGTCAACCAGGACGAATGTTTTCTGCACGGACTCAAACACTGCGAGAGTAGGGCAAGAAATTTATTGTCGACCGTCATTGTCAATCAGAACCAAGGTTTTCTGCTCGGACTTCAACACTGCGAGAGTAAGGGAGGGAAATTTATTGTCGACCGTCATTGTCATCTACGACCAAAGTTTTCTGCTCGGACTCATTCACTGCGAGAGAAGGGGCAAGAAATTTATTGTCGACCGTCATTGTCGACCAGGACCAAGGTTGTCTCCTCGGACTCAAACACTGCAATGGCGGAAAATTTATTCGAACACTGCGAGAATGAGGGCAAGAAATTTATTGTCGACCATCATTGTCGTCCAGGACCAAGGTTTTCTTCTCGGACTCAAACACTGCGAGAGTAAGGGCGGAAAATTTATTGTCGACCGTCATTGTCAATCAGGACCAATGTTTTATTTCGGACTTATGTACTGCACGAGTAGGGGCAAGAACAAGTTTTCCTTCGGACTAAAACACTGCGAGAGTTGGGACAAGAAATTTATCGTCGACCGTCATCGTCAATCAGAACCAAGGTTTTCTGCTCGCACTCAAACACTGCGAGAGTAGTGGCGGGAAATTTATTCAAACACTGCTACATAAGTGGCAGAAAATTTATTGTCGACCGTCATTGTCAACCAGGGCCAATGTTTTCTGCTCGGACTCGAACACTGCGAGAGTAGAGCAAGAAATTTATTATCGACCGTCATTGTCATCCACGACCAATGTTTTCTGCTCGGACTCGAACAGTGCGAGAGAAGGGGCAAGAAATTTATTGTCGACCGTCATTGTCGACCAGGATCAATGTTTTCCTTCGGACTCGAACACTGCGAGAATAGTGGCGGGAAATTTATTCAAACTCCGTGAGAGTAGGGTCAAGAAATTTATTGTCGACCGTCATTGTCAACCAGGAACAAGGTTTTTCTTCGGACTCAAACAATGCGAGAGCAATGATGGAAAATTTATTCGAACACTGCGAGAGAAGTGGCGGGAAATTTATTAACACAGCGAGAATGAGGGCAAGAAATTTATTGTCGACCGTCATTGTCGACCAGGACCAAGGTTTTTCTTCGGACTCGACACTGCGAGAATAGTGTCGGGAAATTTATTCAAACTCCGTGAGAGTAGGGTCAAGAAATTGTCATTGTCGACCAAGGTTTTCTTCTCGGACTTAAACACTGCGAGAATAAGGGCGGAAAATTTATTCAAACACTGCGAGAGAAGTGGCGGGAAATTTATTGTCGACCGTCATTGTCGACCAGGACCAAGGTTTTTCTTCGGACTCAACACTGCGAGAGTATAGTGGCGGGAAATTTATTCAAACACAGCAAGATAAGTGGCGGGAAATTTATTGTCGACCGTCATTGTCAACCAGGACCAAGGTTTTCTGCTCGGACTTCAACACTGCAAGAGTAAGAGCGGGAAATTTATTGTCAACGTCATTGTCAATCAGGAACAATGTTTTATTTCGGACTTGTGTACTGCACGAGTAGGGGCAAGAACAAGTTTTCCTTCGGACTAAAACACTGAGAGTGTGGGCAAGAAATTTATCGTCGACTGTCATTGTCGACCAGGACCAAGGTTTTCTACTCGCACTCAAACACTGCGAGAATAATTAAGGGCGGGAAATTTATTGTCAACGTCATTGTCGACCAGGACCAAGTTTTTCTTCTCGGACTCAAACACTGCGAGAGTAAGGGCGGGAAATTTATTGTCGACCGTCATTGTCATCCAGGACCACTGCTTTCTGCTCGGACTCGAACACTGCGAGAATAGGGCAAGAAATGTATTGTCCACTGTCACTGTCGACCAGGACCAAGGTTTTTTCCTCGAACACAAAAACTGCGAGAGTAAGAGCGGGAAATTTATTGTCGACCGTCATTGTCATCCAGGACCAATGTTATTATTCGGACTCAAACACTGCGAGAGTAAGGGCGGGAAATTTACTGTCAACGTCATTGTCAATCAGGAACAATGTTTTATTTCGGACTTGTGGGCAAGAAATTGATCGTCGACTGTCATTGTCGACCAGGACCAAGGTTTTCTACTCGCACTCAAACACTGCGTGAGTTGGGACAAGAAATTTATTGTCTACCGTCATTGTCAACCAGGGCCAATGTTTTCTGCTCGGACTCGAACACTGCGAGAATAGGGCAAGAAATGTATTGTCCACTGTCACTGTCGACCAGGACCAAGGTTTTTTCCTCGAACACAAAAACTGCGAGAATAAGAGCGGGAAATTTATTGTCGACCGTCATTGTCATCCAGGACCAATGTTATTATTCGGACTCAAACACTGCGAGAGTAGTGGCAGAAAATTTATTCAAACACTGCGAGAGAAGTGGCGAGAAATTTATCGTCGACCGTCCTTGTCAACCAGGACCAAAGTTTTCCTTCCGACTAAAACACTGCGAGAGTGAGGGCAAGAAATTTATTGTCGACCGTCATTGTCGACCAGGACCAATGTTTTCCTTCGTACTCAAAACTTTGCGACAGTAGCTGCGGGAAATTTATTCAAACACTGGGAGAGGAGGGGCGGGAAGTTTACTTTTGACAGTCATGATTTGGACTAAAACACTGCTCCGAGATAAGGAGCAAGAATATATACTGTTGCAAGAGTAGGGTGAGAAACTTATTATCGATCTCCAATATTTTGGGAACTGGGGGCATGGAGGGTCTACCGAGATAAACTAGTTACTCCATTATTATCGACTGCGGGACAAATATCAGGCGACCATGTGACCGTAATCGCTTGTTTTCATTGCACAAGTTAATCTGACGCCAAATAATATTAAGTGCCGGTATTAATTCTCTGACATTCCCTGACCGATACAAGTAAGAAAAGTACAACATGGGAATTTTTGTAGGAGTAAGAAGATTTTGAGGCGGGAGTGGGGGGGGGAGTAGTTGGTGCTTTCCAGTCAAAGGTCATTATGCATTTTGCAATCTTGCCTTCACCCATTTATAATTTGACTTTCAAGAGGGTCTACTTTTCAAGCTGAAGAGGTGGCTTGCAAACAAAAAACCAGTAAGAAAACCCCAAGGACCAACTCCAAAGAAAATCCGAAAAGTGAATACAGCTTTGGCTTTCAAAACATCGAAAACTCAAGGGAACGTGGACCAGGGTAAGGATCGAGATGCCGATGATCAGGACGAGGACAGCGATGGTTGTCAGGCTGATGATGATCAGGCTGATGATGCTGATGATCCGGATGAAGAGAGTCACTGTGAGAATGACAGTAATCAGGGTACAGCTTGAATATCGGAGGAACAGTTAAGCTGTGCTTTATAACTTCTGATTTATCACAACATTTAGGACACTATGGGCATACATATCTGCATTGGATGATTTGAAAATATTGGTCATCTAATTTGCATAATTGTCATCTATATAATTTGCATAATTGCCATATGTCTAAGTTGCATAGTAATGGGGCAATATGCACAATATATTGAGATATGTTTTGCAGTGTTCATTCGATGAGTGAAAGTGCATCTTCTTGACCGAATTGCCTTATATATCCAAGTCTGAGATTCTCTTCTCTTTAGGAATTTATTATATGTAATGTTCTATATTATACTGGCAAGGTGCATGTTGATGATTCATACGAACATTATAAATACAGTTAGTTTCTCCTCTCTGTTAATCTAGTGAGCGAAAAAAAAACCTAATGTGAAAGTCGTAAGGTCATTGTTAGATTTGGAATTTCGCTCGAGAAGACGCTTTGTGGAGTCTACCGCATCTACCAAGGACAGACAGGAGACCATTCTGAAAAAGTACCCTTCCTTTCTTAAATCTGTTCATGTTAGTGGTTCCACAACTTTTGACATACCGCAAATAATTTATTGGAATTGGTGAATAATTCTGGAAGGCCAAGATATTCACCATGCAAAATCGGTCTTGGGAAAATTTTGTTTCTGCTTTTAACCCTCAACCCAATTTGCTCTGAAACCTTTTGACCTACGAAAATTGTCGGCTTCTTGTACGCCCGTCCTTACAAGATATGACTTCCCCAATTAATATACTTGTGTTTCTGGTCATGAGCCTGTGGAGACTATCGAAATCAAAACGGTTCTCGTAATTTGTATGGTGGTCATGGCATCATAAATTAGGACAGTGTTAACATGATAGAATTTTGTCCAGCCCATATGTCAACTGTCATTTGGTCCCCAGTGTCACAAACCTTTGTACAGATTTCAGCGCCTTTGCTGCTGAGGCAGGTTTCTTCATATCTTGATGACTGAAAGTTCAATTAAATATTGAATTTATGTTTACAGGCGTTAAAGTGTCTCCTATATTTTCCTTTATCTTTGAGTCGTTCCTATGTTTTACTCAAATCTCCTATAGTTTGACTTTTTCTCATGAAAACTTTCACCAACGCTCTGAAAGGAGTCAAACTGGCATGAGGAAAAACATTTTAGAAAAAAATACATAATATTAAAAAAAAAACACATTTAAATCTCTCTTTGTTGAACCAAGCAGCAGAATGGATCTCCATCACCACCAACCACTATGACTGCATTCAGTGTAAATAATTTGATTAAACACCAGAAAACTGCATGTACCAAGTTTGGAACGTACAATGTATGTGACCTGTAGTGACCTGTACACTCCTTCATTTCCTATATTTCATATATTTTATTAAGAAAATTCCTATATTTCTCTTTAATATATTTTGGCAAATTTCGTCCTAGATTTTCACTTTGAGTCACTTGCTTGTGTTCATCCAAATATAACTAGTAAAATAATTGAATGGCCTCGCATGATACCCACTAGAAAATATTCTGTCGTGATCATATTTTATTAGAACTTTTTGCAATATTTGCAGATTGTGGATGAAATACGTCGCTACGTACAGATGAAGGACATGGAATACCTAGCTCAGTGTGTTGAACGGATGATCAAACTACCGGATCAACTGTATCTGTACGACATTAACCTGGATCTTTTCTCACCAAGTTCTCTCAATGATTTGCAGATCATTCAAACTCTGTAGAAAAATTTGGGGGTGGGGATGGGGGAGTGGAGGTTACTGTACTGAAATGTTCAAATGCAAACGTCTAGTCCGTCATTCGTAATTCAGCCGTTGTCCATCCGCGTTCATAATCAAGACCTATTCTATATCCATATAACAATATATTCAAAAAGACAATTATAGTATACATAAACATAGGCTAGTTATCGATAGTTGTCATGGGAGACAACTCTGTGAGCCCACTAGTCTGTTTTTCAAAGGATTGGGACTCCGGGGGCCTTTCCGTTCATTCTTTCTTCCCTTTCTTGTATCCGGAGTCCCTCCCCTATGCTTTTTATTACTCCTTCCTCCTGACGTTGACAGTTTTTCTCATCTCTCCCCTTCTTGCCTTCTCCCTCCTACCAGAATGCAACCCCATCCTTCTTAAGCTTGTCGTAGGAGGTGTCTAATATGGGATCATCATGATATGACTGAAATATTGTTGAAAGCAACGATAAAACTTACCTCACTCCCGTTAATAGACACCTTGTTTCGAATGACTATTTTTTATAGGGTATATACATTATTAGTTTGTTTTGCTTCAAAATTTGACACGTGTGTTCGAAGCACACCTAGAGGGTGGCCCTCTTTTAGGCGTGCTGATCGCACATCAAAATAAAACACCTGCAGTCATATCGGAATTTATATTTATGAATTGAATTTGTTAGATAAGTTGATTTTCTTAATATAAAACATTTTTTCTTCATTAAGCAAGAGAACACGACAAAGAGAGATTGGTTCTGACACACCTAACGGAGATGTTCTCTGCACGCAAATCAGGAAAGGAAATCAAGGTTGTCATCGTTTTGAAGGTAGAACTTCACCAGTCTATACCATGTCTAAAAACACACCACCTAAAACTTTTGATCTTTTTGAGAACATCCTAGTATGCGAATGTGGTCTTCATCAATTTTGTATGTAAAGCATGTATGTACCATCTGTCTATGCCAGTTCCTAAGTCAATACCAAGCAATTCAGGTCTTTCATTAATACAGCTCTTTCATTGTGCTTTATTCAGCACTCTATCACACATACAAGTTATATTTCTCTATTTCATTTCACTGCAGTGACATCAACATCATAATATCTGCATAGTGCTCGACATTACCTCCTTGATCGATGCTGTCATTTTCATGGCAAATTTCTGATTGAACACCTTCTCAAGGAACAACTACCAAATTATCAGATCTTATTTATCTAGTGATCAGCCAGAAGTCTATCGAAATTAAATCTTCTCAGCATATTTTTCACAGAGTTGTGTCACTTTACTGACTTAACCATAATTATTTTATGTACTGAATCCCCTGTCTTTTTATAAAACTATGTTATATGCAATTGGTTTATCCAGCAGTAGTCTACAGATAAATGAACATTCGATGGCATTGCCTTTCATTTACAGATTTATGTCCCTTGTCATGATTTTGATGCAGCAAATTTTGAAAATCTTCTAAATTCTCATATCTAATTTATTAAGCGGTAAATCGGAAGCCTAGTAAAGTTGAGTCCACTCGGTGCACATTTATTATTATATATATTCTCTGATGTGTGTTTATGTAGAATCAGTTACTGAGCTCTTGTCCGCCAGCCAACAGCATTTCATCGCCTGACAGCTAATTTTACAGTTATGTCCCCTATTAATTATAATCTGTCCCCTTTCATATGATCAACCGGCTCCAACTACCACTGGGTAAACGACTGTATTGAAAGGAAATTGCCCTTTCTTTTAATACTGGAAAAATATAGTACATATGAGTTATCACTGTTTGAAAATAATCTCCCAGGTTACAAGATAGGACTCCGAGAAAAAAATCCTAAAGATGAAAGCATGTGTCACTAACTGTTTCTCAATTAAATGGGAGTTGACCTTTCCTCTTAACTTGAAAACGTTCTTGGTTTCAGTCTCAATTATCAAATCCTGATTGAATTCCACCCTGACTCAGCTCACTTTATGTATGAAGTTATGCCCCTTTTCTCATTTAGCTGTATACTATATTGTGTTAATGCATTTCTACTTTTGTATAGACCTGGTTACAATCGTGTCTCAGGAGAGCCTGTTGAATATTCCATAGCATGATTTTACAGAGTTATGTCCCCTTCCTAATTTTATCTGAAATTTTTGCATGCAAAAATATTACATCTCGGGTAATTCTGCTAAATTATCAAATGATATATTCGTAATGTATACCTTCACCTACTCGAACCATCGGACATGTACATGCTTTGATATTACTTTAGCAAAGTTATCCTGTAGTCTGCAAGCCTAATGATCATTGCAAGTCTAATGATCATTTCATCACCTTACCTACCAAGTCATATTACATGTACGTCAACCTTCAGACTTGTATAAATTAATTTTGTGTCTATGTAGATCTGAATAGATTTCAAAGGGCTGAAGTGTAGTACAGTTTTGTTAATTAGCACATATATCTGTAACTGTATCGAAAGCAACTGACAGGTTGGGCAGAAGTGATGCTCGCATTGTAAATTCTTAATCAGAACAGACTCAAGTCATCCTTTAGGAAAACAAAACAGATAATAAATATAGAACATTGCATGGTTACGCTTGAATATCACAAACTTAGTTATACGTGAAGATCGCAGGATAACTCATTCGACACTTCACATCTTGCGCAATCTCCTTCCATCTCTCACTCCAAAAAATATGCTTAACCTTGCAATATTCTCTATTTACAGTTGGCTGGTATTGTATGCTTTATTTTTAATGCAGTTCGTTAATTTGTTTTTTAAATCCTATAATATTTTGTTTGCAGTCTGATGGTGATATAGGTGATGCCCTGAACAAAAACAGCGAGAGCCAGCTATATTCGCTACGGCATCAAACCTTGTTGTTGGATTCGAACAACAAGTGTTCGGAATTGTGGAGCCCACAAGCTGGTCACGAGCAGTATTTATACTGTTAGGAATCCATTACACCTTCCTTATTCCATATCCACCAGGCTCTCAAACATCAATGTCCATCCTGCAAACAGAAGTGTTGAAAGATGCCATTCATCTCCAGATTGTCACCAAAGAGTATAAAAGTGAACTGAAAAAAAACAAACGATTTCATTGGTTGAGATTTTCTCATTTTCAATTGAGACCCAAAATAATTGGTCGAGATTTTCCCCTTTTCAAGTGAACATTCATTGGTTAAGATTTTCCCCTTTTCAATAACAAATTGTTAATATACAGATAATGCACTGGGAAACGTTGTGTGAATAAAATCCATTTGGAGACCCTTTCTTGAGTTTATTTTAAATCAATATCATGAGGTTAGGGATATATTTAGGAGTCTTCCATGAAGTATTCAACCTAGGACAACACCTGAGAATGGGCTTTTGAGGATATAAAATACGACCCCTCAAACCAAACTTAATTCAATACCATCAGTGTTACTATGTCATCTGAAATATGTGTTGATTACCAGCATGCGCTCAGATCACACTCCAGTTTGAGACTGACTACTGCATTGATACTTCTGCATTATACTTTTCCTCCAGATTCTTGACAGATTGATATTTTTATGTAGGTCTTGTGGTGTTGTCGGAGTTCTCAGATGAAAGATTGTCTCTGGGGATGAATTGTTTATATAAAGTGTGTTTATACTTGAGCATGTGCAACTGGCAACTCATCAGTCTCACCATATTTAGAAAATGCTCACATTTTTTTCTTAATCAAGATTTTATTTTCTTGAAATTGATGAATTGACCAAACTTGATTTTTTGAAAAAGGCATTTTCTTATACAAGAAATCAAAGTTTTCTTATTCAAGAAATCAAGTTTGGTGATTTCATCCGGTTCAAGAAAAATATCTAGAACAATTCCAAGATGAAATTCTAGTTTAAAGGGGAATGTTATCACCGGAACTATGTAAACGTTAATATATACCTTGATACTGTAAGAAATCGACTATATAGTTTTCCCCCCGATCTCCGAACGTTAAAACGGTAAATTTGACGATTTAAACGCGTTCCTACCACGAGCCTGTCAAAGCGGTGACCTTTGACCCATGACGTCACAGAGTGAACCAGTCCGCCATAGCATTAGCATCAGCATACGTAAAACAAGTCAAATCTGCGCCAATATTTTTCGTACTTTGGAGGCATCATACCTCGTCGATTTGTTGTTGGAGGGTGTAGCAACACGAATAGAGACGGGTTCAAGTTCCACCCGTGGCCAAACGACGAAAAATCGGGGAGAAATTCGACGAAATTTGTGCAAAACACGAGATTGTGAGGAAAACCGACGAAATGGTCTCGCATTTGTTCCGCTCACTTCACTGACGACAGCTATGCAACAACAGAGATGGCAAGAATGTGTGGATATCCCCCTATACTGAAAAAAGATGCTATTCCCAAGTTTAAGACAAATAAATCTTTATCAGAAAGAGAAAACAGACAACCCCTCAGTCTGCCGGAGTGCGTGAGTTGTACAGGGGGACCGACCTCGTGGACTCGGCAAGCGACAACCCGTTCCCGCAGATAAGCACTGTAAAACCCCCTGGATGTTTTGGCCCACACCGCTTCCATCGTCCCCTCTACCGAAGTGGACCATAGATTTAATCTTCCACTCTTGAAATTTTGGATCAGTCCCACGGGGTGATCGACCAGCCAATCCTGAATCCTACATCATATGCCCCGTCTTACAGCTATTAACTGAACTGTAATAATCAATGTATAAAGCCCCAAGGCCTTTTAATCAACTTATTCCAGTAATATCGGAAATTCACTTCTGGCACCAGCTTATCCTGATTATTTGGTGTCCTTTTGTATCTCCATGTGAGCACATACATTGTATGCTCTTTTGATACAACAAATTGAAATTGATCACCTGGAGTTCAGCAATAGGGTGTCCAAAAGAAATAAACTGGGCTTCTCCAAGGTGAGTTAGTTATTGTTTAAATAGCCTTAAACATTAAATAACTTCCTTTGGAATTGAAACTTTGTTTTCATTTGAGAGGACGTATCCACAGGTATGGATTACCTCCTGTTTTAACATCAAATCGCTAACAATAATTGACAAACATATATTAAATTAAGCACGTAAGCAATGTAAATAAGCCGGCCTGCCACAGTATACCAACCGGTCCGTCCCGTAAGAAATGAACAATAATGAACCATACAATGCCAATAAACACACACATACAAAAATAAAGGCGTAAATAACTACATAGTATGCTCTTACAATAGCAAATTATATGTAGATTTTAAATGAATATATATATTATAGTGACATCTACAATAATTCGTATGCATTAATCATACAATCAATAAGCCGGCCTAGTTTCCCTTTTGCTATTATTTAGATTGTTGCAAGATTTTTAGCATGGAAGAGTAAATTTACGATCCTGTGCATTATAATAACTGATTTATGCCTAAAAAATTGCCAGATAAAAGCAGAAATGTATAAATATTATTGTAAGATCCACAGGTAGTTGTAATTTCGCGTATAAAGCATATAATTAGTTATTTAAACCGGCCTGCCACAGTCTGACACGGCCTGCCAATCGGCCTGCCACAGGCTTGAAACAGGCCTGACATCAGGAAGACCCATTTTGACCCCAGATTCGCTTATATATAGCTCAAATCTATATGGTTTGATAGCTTCTCCTTCTCCTTCAGTTTCATGACCGCTTCCTGCCTCTACACTCTATTCAGCTTCAAGACCTGTATAATCTCCAAAGTCACAGTCTCCAAAGTGGTTAACGCTGAAATCGGAATCTGAGTCAGAGCTTGTACCGCTGTCTGTGTTATCCGCCATGTTTGACTCTGGCCGCTTCACTGTGTGACGTCATGGGGTAATCGCCGGGCGGATTTACTGGGGGTAAAAATCAGACACTTTAGAGCCGTATTTCAGGATATTGCGTAATCGCTAAAATTTTGAAAAAAATTCTAAAAAATAAAGCAGGCCCAAGGGAACTGTTTTTATCGGTTTTAGCCTTTCAAAAATTGTGATAACATTCCCCTTTAAGAAAAATTATCAGAATTTCCAAATATGGGAGACTGGCAAGAATATTTCCCTCACTTGAGAATATGCAAGATAATTTCACTTGAATAAGAAATCAGTTATTCCTCATTTGAGAAATCAAATCTTGAGATAATTTCTTATTCAAGAATTTGAAGATTTCTTATTCCAAAAATTAGAAAGAATAGGATTTTCTGAAATAAGAATATTTTTCTTTGATGATTATCATAATTTGAGAAAAAAATCATAATCAGGGAAGCTCGAATGAGAAAATAATTCTTAACTTCGGAAACTAGATCAAGAAAATATAACTTACCATTCTTCCAAGAAAATTCAAGAAGAAGTAATTTTATTTTTCTTGATCAAGCAAAATATTTTTTATTGTGTGTGCATTTTAACATTGAATAATCTATGCATTACACATCAGCATGTCAGGATCAATAAATATTATGCTTGGCAGAGTTTATTAAAAACATGATATACAATTTTATTTAGGAGACGTAGTGATAATGTTGATCATTTGAAGGTTTGATTTAACTTAATGTCTTGGCATGATTAAGATGTGTAGTGAAATTTACTTCATCAAGAAATAAAATCTTAAAATTGAGAAATTTTTCTTGTTTTACGAAGATTTTTTTCTTGTTTAAATAAAATTTGGAGTAGGGTAAGCATATTTTACTTAAGTAAGGAAAAAAATCTAAAAATTCTCTTAAAATTTTAATTATTTTGATTACAATTATCTTATTTCAAGAAAATTTTAGGGCATTATCTTAGATAAGTAGGGTATTTTTGGCAGTGTGGCATGTAACCACTCACCCGAGCCAGTAATTTCTGGCAGGGTGTTTCACAATGTAGGAATATAATTAAGTTATAATTTATCCCTGAAGATGACTGAGATAACCTCACAAATATATGCTAAAACTTCCTGCATTACAGTGTTTTATAGTAAATGTGACTCCATCCAAACATGAAATTCGACATAATTATTAACAATTGTTAATAAATTACAAGCGTCTAGTCCGTCATTCATAATCCAGCCGTCGTCCATTAGAGAATATCCGCGTAAATAATCCAAAGACCTATTCCATTTTCCATATAACAGTATTAGCAATCAAATATATGTCAATCAGTCACTAACTATTATCCGCATATAATATAAAATAAATAAATAACTATACAAAGATAGCATGATGGAGTTTCCGATACTGTATTATACTTGAAACGTTTTCACATCTTTGGATGTCCTTCTGAAAGTAAATATTACATTCAAACGAGCATATGAAATCGCGGTTACCAGGCCAAACATGGTCTGGGACCACAACATTTTACAAATTAGCACAGTTTAGCCTTTGGCTTCGTTTTATAATTAAGACAAATAATTCGACCCCTGTGTCGTGTATTAAAGTCACATGGCGAAAAGTCGGTCTAGCCCTCTAGTCTTAGTGCCGCGTTTTGTAAATGTCCGTCGGAAATGAACAATAAAGAATATGTTTAGGACAATGACATAAATTGCTTTGTTTGCATTTAAATCACTACTACAAGATATTCGTGAGGTTTTTTATCACGATTTTGTTTTTGGTGGGAGCACCGAAAATGAGATTTATTATACTAATCCATATCAACTCCTAATAAACCTTGGGTACCAAAATGTCAAAACATGTGACTTCACATGAGCATCCAATTTTGTATAAGCAGTATACAATGTATGGTACTTGTGTTATGTTTGAGGAATTCTCTGTGTATGTTTATGTATTTCTAAGTGTGAACGTTTATGTATTTCTAAGTGTGAACTAGACACAAATTTCATAAATATTGCTTCAAAGCTGGTGTCGCCTAGCATATTCCAGCCCTGGTAAATTGTATAACATGTATATTGTGTATTTTAAGATGAAATAATCTATACATAACTTATTAGCATGTCTCGATCAACCATGATTATGAAGTATAGTACTGATCCAAAACATGATATACAATTCTGCTTAGGAACCTAGGTCAGCGTGGTGATCAGTTGATGGCTTGACCTAACTAATAATCCTGGTATGGTTGAAATATGACGTGTGATATTTAAAGAATTCGCACGGTGTGTGTGGTGTTATTTAAAATATTCAAGTCCTGGTAAATTTATTTAAATGTATAACATGTACATTGTGTATGATACATTACCTACTCTGGCGATGAAATCACAATCGAAAATATGGCAGTGACTTACCTCCCTTTGACCACGTGGATAGAGTCCTATTATCAGTATATAATATAAAATATGTTTAGAACAATTACATTTATTAATACGCGGCATGTGTAAGGTATTTGATCATGGTTTTGTCTTTGGCGTGATCACACAAAATGAAATTTATTATACTGATCCTAAACCTCATGGTAAAACTTATGTACATATAACCCATGTAGATTGTCATATTACCATGCACATTTGTATATGCTTCACTATGTCACTGTTCATACTACTACTTCATTACACGATTCAGTATGTTATAAAATGTTATAATGCTATTTGTCACATAATTCCTATCTTGCATGACATTAGACATTGGTCGCGACGAATATATAACACATATATAATATACATATATCTGTTTATGTACTTCATAGTGTTAATGAGTTCTAATGTAGGGGCCAGTGGCTCGTCCAATGCTTCGGATATATGTTAACATGTTAAATGTCATGTTTAACACATTTTTCTTTTTTTTATTGTACATATGTTAATTTTCATCAAATATTTGAATGTGTTTATATTGACTCACCTGTTGTTAACATTGGTCAGTTCAGTCCACTCGATATCATCAGGAAATATGGCTAATTAGGCTATACAAATATTATTATCACTTCCTTTTTTCGATGACGAAATTCCGAACCCTATAGATGAAACTAGACATTCTGACACTCTCCCGCTTGAATTTATAGAGGATATGTGCTTTAACCCCATTGAACAAAACGATATTGTAAATCAGTAACAGTTGACAACGAATATGAAATATCTCTCAGAAAAAATATTGACAGTCATCCATCAAACTACTACGCGGAAACATTTTTTGTGAAGAAACTTTTTGTCAACACAAGTGTGATAAATTATCTTTTGTGCACTTTAATGCTAGAAATATTAACAAATATTTTTCCGAAAAAAAAGGGTTTCTCCACAATTTGAATCAGGAATTTGAATCGTAATAGGTTTTTTCTGAAAGCTGGCTTAATCCTCCAACTGAGTTTCTTTTTGACATACCGAGATATAAGCCATTTCCGCCATCAAGATCCAGTAGAATGGGAGCGGATTAATTCTGTATATTAACGAAAATATACAAACCTGTCATATACGTGAAACTTTATCGTTCAGAGACAATACTAGTGAATTTGAGTCTGTTTGTTGAAATTAAGCTGAGCAATGTCAAATACATTGTAGGTACTATATTTTATCAGGCCCCTAGTATAAATGTATCTCAAATAAACATTTATTGGAAATTCTAAACTCTTCTCATGTTGACAAGAACAGAAGTTTGTTAATGAATGATTTTAACAATGACCTATTTAAAACTGATAGCCACGGCCCATCTCGAGAATTCCTTGATATATTGAAATCTCAATATTTTCTCCTCAAATTACGAAACCAACAAGAATGAGAGCTCGATCAGCAACATTAATGGACAATATATTTATTAACTTTCGTGAGGATACTTGGTTATCAGGTATTTTTCTAACAGTTTAACAAAAGAACACTATATACCTTGTACTATTCGTTGGTCTTTCCATAGTTATCCTACTGTAATATTTTCCGAGGAAATACGTACGCTACTCACCTACCCCCATTGCCCGTTGCTCCTACTTCAAAAGACGGCACTATGAATAATTACTTTATCAAATAAACTAGACCATACATAGCCTTTATTTTAAGAAAAAAAAATTCTACAACTTTGTAAGTTAATTCCTTACTCATCTCTACTCCTCGCCCATAAAGTCTTTCATCACCCTAGTCAAATGCCCCCAAAAATTTCATTGTTATTTTACAAAATAATCACCCATTCACTACTATAATACTCGAGGTCATCAATTAAAATGTTCAGGCCTATTTACCTAACTAACATATCACGTTATACTGTTAAAATTGCTAGTCCTTGAGAGTGGAACAAATTACCCTAATTGCTCAAAGAAATTCAATCAACTTCTTTCTTCAAATCGAAACTTAAATCATAGCTGATTGAACACTGACCAGTTTCGCAGCAGCACTACATTGTCCATGAAATGTATTATGTGAAATACTCATTGTATAATTATATTCTACTGGGATAGAACAAGCCTCATGAGGCTTTATTGCCGCCAATATTTAGTCTGTATAATGTATATTTTTGTCAGCTGGAAAGTGATCTTATAAGAGCATTTTCGTTATTTTGGGATTACACTGTCTTAGAATAGCACAAATTCTAGTGCTGAAAAATTGTATGAATCTGTGTAATATTTCAATATATATGGATTTATTATATTGGTGAATAAACATTCATTCATTGAATAATTCTTGTCGCCACACCCTCTTTTTTCCATGGTGCTGTGCCTTTAACAACAAGAAAAACACAAGTATCTAGTGTTATTCTCTTTATAGACCAAATGCAATAACAAATTAGGTTGATCACTCATCTAACTTATTTATTGTCCTGACCACCATTTTACTAAAACATATGTGTACTCTGACATGGTTTATTCTCCTTTGTCTCATTCCCGGTACATATTTCCAACATTTAGAACTCTAAAGATTTGTTATGTGTAATAAACCTTCAACAACAATACTTCTACCTTAATACAATCTTTGTTAATAATAACTCACTTTTATTTGACCTGGACTGAATCACTTAGGTATAGTCCTGGTACCGGTGGTGACATGCAGTGTAGTGTCAAACTGGCTTTGGTGTGCTCGTGTCTTGACCCTCCGTGGTACTTATATCCTCATGATCCATTGCAAGTTGCAGGGCTAACGGAGTGGACACTATAATGATGGAATACACATTGTTCGTCAAATTATCAGACACAGCATCACTCACAGCTTATAAATGTCCCCATGTTATTAGTAAAAATGTTAGTATGATGGCTTACATTCTTTTCGCAAATCATTGTCGGAGTTGCGACAAAATTATCTCACATTTGGCATATTTTTTAGGTGTTTTCCTATATCTACATTCGCTATTTTTATCAAATAATATATACCATTTCAGTGTTTGTTTCAGTGAAATATGTAACCAGATATTGATGCAACATTTCCAATGGTCCTCTACGGAAACTAGATCCACCGCTCAGCAACGTTCTTTTCCCGTAGGTAAAACCCACTTGTGTGAGACAAGATCGTGGCATGAACCATTTCTGCATAAACTGGACATTGCCTTCTCTCTGTACATGCCAGCTGCTTAAAACATATACTTGCTACTTGCACGTTTTTCTGCGACCAGAGAATTCAAGACTTGCCAGTACCCACATCCATGCAACCTACATGTACAAAACATAATGGATTCTCGGCTTGCTCGACTCGTTGACTCACCAGTGTGAGTCTGGCTTCTGTAATGATAACAAAGGATAAAGAGACTGGAGTATGGTAATAAATGGTAAGATCAAGATAATAGGGTTCTTCATCTACAATCAGTCAATACAGAACAGTAACACAATATACTCTGAGCTAGATCTAGCTCACACTGCAAATATTGAGGAAAACTTCTGAAATTTGTAATAAATTTAAACAAGCTACAACTGCATACACTTTCAGGACAAATGTCTTGAGTATTGATAACTGTCGACATGATGGAGGCATTTTGTAGTTCAGAATTGTATTGATGTCAAATTTCCCTGAAATATAAAACACATTATTTTTGCAGTCCCACATATAATTAGAGATGACAGTTGGAGACAATAGTTTGATATTTCGTTCATACCGCATCTAAGCCTAAAAGTTTTAATTACTGAGAGCATAGGCTGGAAATATGATTTGAAAAGTTCAGATTACTAGAAATTAAAACACCTGAATCTTTCATGTCGTCCAATCTCTTGACGACAACAACATTTAAAACATAATTAAAAGTGACAACATTTCGCTTGTTCGTGAACGTGATCCCTAGACATTTAGCTACATGGGGTTCCATGTTTTACACCACGAAACGAAACGATCCAAGTCTTGATGAAACATAATGATGTTGTCTGGGTATATAAGAACAAATAAGCATTTTAACACATCGGGTATGTCGTTAGCATATAATACAAAGAGAAGAGGACCGAGTATTGAACTCTGTGGAACTCCGAATGAAACTGGCAAAGACCGAAGACTTACAGCCACAGAGAATAGCACTCTGATTTCTCCAGAAAGATAAGAGGTAAAGAATTCAAGAAGTTTACCAGATATACCAAATGATTTGAGCTTGTGTAATAAAAGTGCATGATTAACTTTATCAAATGCTTTATAATAAAAAACAATGTACACTGTGTCAACTTGTTTCTTTCTATCAAAGGATTGAGTAATTTGATCAACGTATATGTCATGTTGGGCTGAGTAATATACCGCTGAATAAAAGCATACACTTTATCATGAACAACTTTCTCAATATCTTAGAGAATAAAGGTAACAGCAAAATAGGCCTATATTTATTCACATTTTTCAATAAAGTTCAGTTGATCTGAAACAACATCGTTGATTTCAGAAATATCGTTGATTTCAGGCAGGAATATCGGGTTAGAACTGGAAAATACTGAATTAAAGTAATTGGTAAATAGATAGGCTATACCCTCGGGATTGTTTGATGAAATGTCATTGTAAGATACATCTGAGGGAATGGTAGAAGTAGTTTGTTTTGTTTTCACAAAATTCCAAAATCTGTTGCTATTTTCTGATATATCAGACTCCAGGTAGTCAGCATATGTAACGGATTTCAGTTCATTGTAAGCAGATCTGCATTCGGAGAAATTGAAAGAGTCATCGGGATGGTGTGTCTTTTTGTATTTCTTTCTGGCCTTTTCTTTCTCTCTGAGAGTATATATGAGGTCATGATCATACCACTGGGGGTATCTATGTCGTTTGACCTTGACCTTTGGCACAGAACCGTCGATTGCAGCATACACGTAGTCATACAATATGTACACACATTCGTTGACGTCAATGACTCAAAAATGTATGTCACGGGTACAAAGACAATATGCGTTTCAGGTGAACAAAGTCTGCTTTCTTATAGTTATACACGAGGCTGTCTTTGTCTCAAACGCGGGATAGTCCAGGGGGTGAGAGCTGAGTGCTGAGAGCGCGGTGATTTGATTTCACCGCTGGACGCTGTTTGATTTCAACACAAGCTACTGGAAAAGTTGTCAAAATCAGATCTACCACTTTTTCTCCACCTGTCGGATGTCAAATATTGAACTAGGTCATGTTCGTCAATACGTTCCGTGAGCCGTGCGGTCTTAGCGCTGGCGCCGTTCAAAATCAAATCATAATAGCCAGCGGATGTCTTGCACCCCAACAAATGATCAGACATATTACAATCACCAACAAGTAAAGTCAGGTCTTTATCTGAACACTGTAGCCTTGCGTTATTCACAGACACTATCTGGAGGGAAATAAACTGCTCCTATAAAGAGTTTACGGTTCGTCAGTGCAACTTCAATCCATAAGCTTTCTTTGGCTGTTTCTAAATCAGGTCTATGTTTGGAAAATAAACGCATCCCGACAGCAATAACGGTATCTCCATCATGATGTTTTGGGCTATCGGTGGTTTCTCTGTCCCGCCTGTGCATTTTAAATAACGTGTCGTCGAACACTTCATTGTCAGTTATTTTACTATTCAACTAGGTTTCTGTTAAAACAAAAACGTCCAAAACTGCTTCGCTGTAGAATAACTCCAGATCGCACAGCTTGTTGCAAATACTCTGACAGTTCTGATAGTATAGACTTACTTCAGAGAGTCTATCTTGAGTTCGATTGCCGTTGTCGTCGTCGTTGTTGTTGTTGTTGTTCGATTCTGGGTTTGAATGAATGTCTCCGTGATAACATAGCTGTAACGTGGAACTTCTGTTGGAATAGTAGGAAATCCTGCGTCCAGGATTTCGATCCTGCGAAATCCTGCGCGATAGGTAGGAAATCCTGCGAACTTTTGTTCTACTCCTTAAAAGGGTCTTCAGAGGGACATTCTCAACACATTGTGAACGATTTGTGGCGCAATTCATAAAGCAAATAAAGCAAACAAGGAAAGCAAGAAACAAAAAAATCGGTGCGACAAAACTTTAATCACAAATAAACATATTTAATATAACTAAAGAAGCAAAATTTAAACTGGGATATAAAACTGGCCATTCCATAATTATCTTAAAATGCAAGTTCACAAAGAGCGAAAGCTGTTCATTACTTAAATATATAAATTATTTTAGCTTGATACAGAGATTACACATTCCACTGTTGAATACGCCTTACCCGTTCATAACCATAACGCCCTACCAAAGATGGACCGAGCAAACTTACAATTCACAAATGAGGACGCTGTTTTCTCAGAAACACTTTCAATGAAAGTTAGAGGAGAGTCTATCAAATATGTATCACACAAAAAAAAAAGAAAAAAAAGGTGAAAGAGGAAAGGGATCTAGAAAAAACAAAACAAGATTATTACGAAACTGATATGGGATGATGGGGAAGAAATATTTGACACCCGGAAAATTCTAAATGATCAACAAAAATATTATGAAAAAATAGATATTTGTAGAGGAGAGTTAAATACAGAATAATTTAGAAGGATTAGGCATACCAACAATTAGTGTAGACGAATCATCTGAAAGAACTATCCTATGTGCCTAGATATTGGGAATGATGGGGGTGTAGAATATAAAATAACTCAATATGCCGACGACACTTTGATCGATTCTGCCTCCTGTCTCCAACGTTCACTGGACATCTTGCCGCTATTCTACAAATAACTGGGCGAAAAATTAATATTGATAAAAACAGAATCAGTTTTGGGATCGATTGACTGGCAGGATCGGAAATTAGGTTATGTCATGGCGTACAATTGGACTGTATTACAGAATTTAATACGCTTTGTGAGAAATTATCGTCAACAAATTTTAATGCAATTTGGAAAATCAACTTCGGCGAAATTGGAGGATCTCAAAAAACAATTCAACAGATGAAAGATACGCAATTTGTCACTCTTAGAAAAGATCAGTGATAAAACCAGCGGCTCTATTAAAGTTTACTTACCTCTTTCTTGCCTTACCAAACCAACTCGATGATTTTGTCCACGAGCTAAATTCGATGTTATTTAAGTTGATATGGAACGAAGAGAATGATAGAATAAAAAGAGACATTTTTGAGGACTACAAAGAAGAGGGTACGAAAAATCACAAAAATCAAACGCCTTCTCCTTCAGAGTAAAAAAATGCAAAATCTAATAGACAGTAAGAGAGAGAAAAGCTCGACGTATGGAGCATCGGTGATAAAAATTTGAGAAAGGTTATCGAAAACATCTCAAACCCTTTTTGGAAAGACATTCTTAGCGTGGAAGCAACTACGCTCCAAACTTATTTCCGAATCTGTTGCAAATATTTTGGACGAACTCTTATGGTTCAATAGCAGATTAAGACAATCGATTTTTATTAAGGGCTGGGACAAAAATGATATTAAATATGTACGCAACCTTGTCAATTGACAGGGGGAATTTTATATTCCGCGGAACTAAAAAGAAAATATTGCATAAAGGGTGCATTTGGTGATTATATACGGTTATTAAAAATAATCCCCGAGCAAAGGAAGAATACACAAGCTAAAAGCTTTTCAACTACGAACATATATTTACCGGTCCTAGGCATGGGAAATTGACTTATTGATAAGGCGGAGAAGAGATGATAAAAAATTGTATGATGTACTAAATACTACGAATGATACAGTTTAGTTCAAAAACAGCGACGAATGAAACGATATTCTGGAACCGGGTCCGGATATATACGAATAATTTTAAAAGCACCCAGGAAACAAAGCTTCTTAATTTTAAATACAAAATTCTACACAAAATTTTATATACAAATTTCCTCTTATATAACATAGGAAAACGAAACGACAATAGGTGTTCTTATTGCAATAAAGAAAAGCCCAACGGTTGAGAAACTCTGGTTGAATGAAACAGAAACAGATAGGTGTCATCTGACAAATGATAAAATAATGTGTGGCTGGGATAGGCAGCAGCACTTGTTGAATAACCGGATGCTGAATGCGAAAAGATATATTTACACCAATAAATTGATTAAAAACATTTAAAACTGCATATTAATAGTTTAGTTAATAAGTTTCCAGATCAATATGAAATCAAAAACAAATATCGCGAATACTACATTTATGACGGAAAAAATTATTATACAAATGGCATATACTGATAACTACTTCGGAGCTTAACCCTATCTGGCCTGGGCTTTTTGGGACGTATCCTGGCCTTGGGGGATGGGGGGGAATGGCCCCCCTCCTCTCGTACTTATTTCTCTTACCCCTTGAGCTAGGGAGCTCACCACACTATACCATCGGATCAAGATCTACTTGAAAATGTAAAAAACTCCAAGATGGCTGCTTTGATGACGTCACAGTGACGTCATTTTCAAAAACGACATTTTTTTGTCGATTTTTCGCTCGGATTTTCCGAATTTTTTATTTATGTAATTTCTTCGCAAAAACTTCATGATAAATAAGTAAATATTAATGTGATGTGAAATATAATAGTTTTTGCCCACTTTTCGTCGTGAAAAAGCAGAAATTTTGAAGAAATATGACAAAAACATCACTTTTCTGGTTCCCCACATGGCTGCAATCTTGAATTTAGCCACGATCCTCAGCTCGGGGGTTTATGCAAATGGACTCAAAATGATCCCAATATAATATACTATAAAGTCACGGAGTTTCAGCTCTTCGTCTTTTGTTGTTCAGGAGATAACGCAGAAAGTTTGGTAAGGGGCCATTTTGCCCCTCCCCCGGGCCAAGTAGGGATAGACCTTGGGTACCAACTGGTTCACTGGGTTATTTGAAACATGTGGCGCGTCCGTTCAAAATTGTGCGTGTGCAACAGCGAGTAACAATTGTTTTCCAGTGAGTACATAGATTATGTATGTAAATTAATTCGGTGTGTATTTACCGTTAAATATAATATTTGGATAATTATGCATGTTGTAACGGAGTTGGAAAAAGATAAATAAAAAATAGATATCGAAAAGACACGTGATGAGCTACCTAAAAATGATGGTTTACAAAAATCCCCGAACACCATAGACCCCACTCCTCCAACCCATCGGGAATTTTTAAAGGTGATATTTTTTAGATACTCTGGATTATGTTTGATGATATTCCGGTTGTTTGCTGAAAACCCGTTGCTGGGTGTAGCCTAGACACGCATTTCAGTGACCCGACCTCTCATCTTGAGTAAAATTCCGATTTTTGTAACTTGCCAGTTCCCATTTAACTCGCTATAATACTTTGTTTACTGTGCTTTAATAATACTGTATCTATATTCTTGAAAATTGATACGATATTGTGACCACAAAATCCAATATAGCATTCAATATGGCCACCACATTCCTCAAAATTGCAGATTTTCCACAACCTCTCAGCATATATTCTCAAAATGGGTGTATGAAACTTGACCACTGGAATTCCCGGGTATTTTAGGTGAGTTAGTGTGCAAACTAGAGAAACTGAACATTAAATTTAGCATAATTGAAGAATTCTAGGAACAATTTTTTTTTATTATATTTTATTCTACCATAAATGCAGAAAATTTATTTTATATCGTGCAAAAGGACTTTGAATGAGTCTGAAATAATCATTTTTGTATGAAGAGATTGGATTTCAACCGAAAAAATAATGAATAAAAATAATGTCTTGAATTATACGAGTAACATGAAAAACACGATATTCGGAGGACTCCTTATGGTTGCCATCTTGAATTCAACCATCATATTTTCAGGTGAAGAATAAGCAGATATATTCAACTGGGCGCAAGTTGTTAGACAATGTCGGCAGACTCCTCGCTTTCGATGAATTTGCACAATGAGCGATGAACAATACCTTTAATTATACGAGCAACATGGAAATGCATCATTTTCAGATGACCCCACATAGCTGCCATATTGAATTTGAATTGAGGATAATTATATGGATTCAAAATGGGTGTAATGTGTTAGAGATTCAAAAAATGGGTGTAATGTGTTAGAGATCCCTCGATTATGACAAATTTGCACGATGATCATGAGCTAAGAATAGTGCCTTGAACTACACGAGCAACATGAAAAATATGAATTTCAGATGACCTCACCTGGCCGCCATTTTGAATTTGAATATCATATGTTCGCCTTAGAGATATGCAAAATAGATTCAAAATGGGTTTAGCGTTGTATGTATTGACGGTTACGAGCAACATGGAAAAGCTGGATATATATATGACCCAACATGGCTGCCGTCTTGAATTTGATCATCATGTTTTGAACTTGAGGATGTCCAAATGAGCGCAAAGTGTTAGGCAAAACTTAGATATCCAAAGGTTTTGAAAATTTTCCACTGAGTTAATGATAATGCCTTGAATTATACGAACATCATGAAAAAGTATGATTTCAGATGGCCCCATATGGCCGCCATTTTGAATTTGACCATAGAATCTTAATCTTGGAGATTTGTAAATAGATTCAAAATAGGCGTAAGATGACGGGCTATGTTTAGAGATCATTCAGTGTTGCTAAATTTGCACATTGAGCTAGAAATAATTCCTTAAACTATATGAGAATCATGAAAAATAGTTTTCAGACGACCTCATATGGTCGCCATTTCGAATTTCACTGTGAAATCTTGATCTTGGGGATATGTAAATTGAATCAAAATAGGGGAAAGATGTCAGGCTATGCTTAGAGATATGTCAGTGTTGATAAGTTTGCACAATGAGCTAAAAGTCATGAGAACGTAGGATTTTCAAATTATCTCATATGATCACCATTTTGAATTGGACCATCAAATCGTGATCGTAGAGATATGTAAATTGATTTAGAATTGGCGCAAGCTGTCAGGTTCAGTGTTGACAGATATGCATGTTGAGCTAAAAAAAACTATACGCGAGCATCTTGAAAAACCATGATTTTCAAATCTTGATGTTACGAATATGTAAATAGATATCAAGTAGGCCTAGGTGTTAGGCTTCGATACAAGAACCATGGTGTTAACCAACTAGCAAAATGAGCTAAGGGTAATGCCTATTATATGCGCAACCTGAGAGAACGCGAATTGTAATGCTCCACATGAGCGTCATTTAGAAAGCAACCATTATATTTTAACCCCACCTGTCCTGAGAGAGGGGCCCCATCCCCCTCCCCGTTGGGTTTTTGCCCCAACCTCCGAAAAAACAAAAAAGTGAGAGCTGAAACTTCGAGACTTTTTAAATTATCATATCGGTGTCATTTTGAGCCCATTTGCAAGACCCCCCCCCCCCCCCGAGCAGAGTATCATGGGTAAATTCAAAATGAAGGCCATGTGGAGTACCAGAAATGTGATGTTTTCGCCATATTTCTTCAAAATCATTGCTTTTCTGTATGGAAAAGTGGGTAAAATCTATTTTATTTTATATCAGATTATTATTTAGTAATTTATCATGTAGTTTTTGCGAAGAAAAAAAATCGAAAATTCTGACCAAGAAATGGTCCAAAAATGCTCTTTTTGAAAATGACGTCAGTGACGTCATCGTGATGGGCATCTTAGATTTTTTCTATAAAACATGGATCTGGCTGAAATTATTTTCCTTAGTTAATGTTAGAATCAAGGAAATAATATAAGCCCGCATTGGTTTCCCATGTTATAGAGCCTACCTCTGTGTGTCGATCTCTATTCTACAGTAGCTGACCGAGTTTTTCTGGGTTATAATTTTGCACTACCAGGAACACGGCATTCAACTTTCCTGTTTCCGATCTGACTAGTTCGATTTTGCAACGACATGGGGCAGTCATTGTCTGTAGTATCGTACAAGAGCAGAGTATCATGGGTAAATTCAAAATGAAGGCCATGTGGAGTACCAGAAATGTGATGTTTTCGTCATATTTCTTCAAAATCTTTGCTTTTCTGTATGGAAAAGTGGGTAAAATTTATTAGTAATTTATCATGCAGTTTTTGCGAAGAAATTTTTTTTCGAAAATTCTGACCAAGAAATGGTCCAAAAATGCTCTTTTTGAAAATGACGTCAGTGACGTCATCGTTGTGGGCATCTTAGATTTTTTCTACGTTTTCTTGTAGAGCTTGACCCATTGATATATTGTGGTAAGTTTCAGCCCTCTAGTCTTAACGATAGCGAAAATATATAGGGAGCACTTTCCGCCCTCCCCCACTCCCCACACTGCCGTACACCTCAAATGCCAGACAGAGTTAAACTGAAGACGAGAAGCTAATAAATTCAACATAGGAGTAAAGCGATAGACTAGGATGCGAAACTTAAAAAGGACCACTTTCAGCTAAAACATTCTCTAAAAATCTACTATGAATATGGAAAATACAAGGGGCTTGCCTTTCCTTCTGTTGATACGATAACGAAGTTAGGCCAACTTCGAAAAATAAAAGTTGGGACTTCTTGAGAAAGGATATTTCTGTAAATGCGGCAGATGGCATGAAAACTGCCTTCCGCAATTACCCACCCAATTGAGTATTGAGGTGCTTTCTTGTGTCTTCATTACCAAGAACTTCGGTGCCACACAATATATTAACATGAAGTGTGTTGCTTGGAACCTTGGACATATTTGTCTGGAAGCTACAAACTACTTAGTGTTGCGGATTCTAGAATTTATTTAAATTTATAGATACCTTATGTGTGATCATGTTATAAACAATTCCTGGATTATCGCTTATTTGTTCTGGTATGTCCGGCAAATGTGTTCGCAATACATGAGCATAACCCTACATAGCGAAGAAGTGGAGAAGGATGAGGAAACGAGGGTATATTATTGGAGGATAATCGGAATGCGACAAAGTCAGAGCTGAAATAGATTATCTAAATATTTACGGCTCATTTTCATCATTTTACAGGGAAAATGCCAATTGCCAGCCTTCAGAGAGAGCCATGTATAAATTGTTTTGTTCATTTGTGGTTCAATGTTTCTCAAATGCATAGATTCAACTGATGTTCATAAAAATTCATCCACGTAGAGCCTACTAACCAGTTCACCATGTCCATTGAACAAATTTTGAGCAGTGGGATTTTTTTGTGAAAAATAGACAAAAAATGACCAAAAAAAGCCACGTATGTCGGAATCACGTCACTGTGGCGTCATAAATACCCAAGCCAGGTAGATTTTCATAAGATTTTCAGAAAGAGTATGATATCGGCTTATCGTGTGATAAGTTTCAGTTTGCTACGCTTAAGGTCCAATCGTATCCCAGTTCATTTTTAAACTTGACAAAAATCGTCCCACCATATGTATTTGACCTAGCTCGTACCCCCATTTCATCGATGTACCTCTAGCAAACATGCAGATATCGAAAAGACATGCAATAAGCTACATAAAATTGTAGTCTATAAAAATTCCCGATGAAGACTGGAGGGTTTCGGCTATTGGCCCATGGACTACTACTTCTGGTACGGATAAAAACATGCAAGGAACAAAGATAAAAACAATATTACTAGACTAGTAATAGACTGATTTCGGTGTCTTTTAGAGCATTAAATCTGATGGTGATGCCCCTGTGCCATTCATCATCAGCAGTCGCGCAAATGGAAGATACTGTATTGCTATTATATAGTCTGTGAAGAAAGTTGATCGATAGCCATCGAGAGTAAAATACTATTATATGCCTGGACGGGCCTAATTTGAACTTCAATGTTGAAATTTCCTAACAGGGCCTCGTGATGAAAGCATATATCCGTAACCTGTGTGCACTAAGGTCAAGTAGTTCAACATCATGCTTCAATGAAACACGGATCTGGCTGAACGTATTTTCCTCAGTTAATGTTATAATCAAGGAAATAATATAAGCCCGCATTGTTTTCCCATGTTATAGAGCCTACCTCTCTGTGTCGATCTCTATTCTACAGTAGCTGAAAGAGTTTTTCTGGGTTATAATTTTGCACTACCAGAAACAGGGCATTCAACTTTTCCTGTTTCCGATCTGACTAGTTCGATTTTGCTACAACATGGGGCAGTCATTGTCCGTGGTATCGTGCAAATTAGTTTCGATGATTTTCCGTTGAACGAAATAATTTCCTGCATGGAGCACAGACTTTGGACGGTTATCTCGATATCAGTAACTTCTTATATTGTTGTACACACCGACAGTCATTTTCAGTTTTACCCAATTTGCGACTCACTTTTCCTCAATAACTGGGCATGATAACACAAATGCGTAGATTGAATGACGCCATTCGTTTATTATAGCCTAAACTGAAAACATAAATTTCAGATAATTACATTTCTGAGTAGTACATCATATAGTGGTTGTCATATAATAAGACAAGTAGAGCGCATCTCGTTGAAATGACGACGATATAAGCATTTCCTCAGCCCCCCTCTCCCTCCTCCTCCTATTAATCAAAGTACTTTAAAGTACTGATGTCGGGTTTACTCGCATCAGAGGGGTTTAATAGTCCCATATTCGTGATGAAAAAAATGGAGGAAATCTTCTTCAAGCTGTTCGGTTTGTAGGGCCAAACTTTCACTTTTATCTAAAGGATATGAAATGGACCACTTTGTACAGCCTACATGCTGAATTATATGACACGAAATAATGAAGGACTGCAGATGCAGGAGCACGGATTTATGGCGCACCAAAGTTGGTATATTGGTTTATTTTCTTATTTTTATGCATTTTTCGATGCAGATTTCCTTTTGTTACAAAAATAGGACACCTTTAACCAAAACTAATTTTAGCTATTTTAAACGCTGATAATTCTAAAATATTCAGTATAAATATGATTTTGGTTGAAGGTGTCATAATTTTGAGAAAATGTTGACTGTAAATGCACCGAAAAGTGCAAAAGAAGCCTATGCGGCAGGTTGGAGCCACAGTTGCGTTTATCTGTGGGCCATCATATCTGATGATTCAATATGTAGACTGTAAGAAATTGTCAGTTTGGCGCTTTTTAGACAAAAATTAGCCCCGCCAACTGTATGTATCAAAAATGCATTGAGGAAGATTCCCTATCTAAAGCGAACACCACCTTTGTGATATTACAACAAAGTTGTCGATGGAACCGGGAGAATGACTACCCTTCCGGCCGTAACAAATGATGCCGGATAAAATAGATTGAAAAGGCAAATTAAAAGAAATTGGAAAGATAAAATTTACTGCGATAATGTACCAACTATCACGTTCAATGCACAAGCTACCGTGCATTGCAAATGTTTATATGAATGATGTAAGGGGCATGAATGCTGTAAGGGGCATCAAATGAGATCAAATGAGAACAGTCTCCAGACAGGAGATGAAAACTACATATGTGCAGAAGAGAACAAATCAGAACTGAAAGGTGATGACAGAGCACGGTTACCCAACCCGACAAAAATGGATGCTTTTCAACACAAGATAAAATATTATTCTCTCAAATAATAAGTTTCGTAGGAAATGCAACTAAATTAACAGCTCTATGTGATATGTGTCTATGGGTCTGATTTACATAGTCAACAATTGAAACGATATGCAAGAGGTGGGAAAAATTGACGACGTCTGTCGACTAAAAAGCAACCATATGACTCTACAGGAAAGTTTCCCTCGGCACTTCGCATTCAGACCCGAGAATACGGGAGACTCTCGGACGTAGCCTTAATATCTCAGCCGCACTTTTGTTGCAGCAGTTCATGTGGAGACAATGAAGTATCCACACGGCCCCTAGCACCAGCATAAGTGGGATTAGATACGCTAGCTCAGGAGCTGTGATGGCAGATCAGTTCAAATAATTAACTCATCTGATGTTAACAGATGAGCATCGAGGACGTCTGATGGAATGAACGCCTTAACATGGGGTAAACCAGGTGAATGCAAGAATACCCAGAAATCCAACCTGCAATGGCCGACGTCGTGCGGCTTAAATTTCCCACCAAAACAATAAACAGATATTTGTCGAGTGACATGTACAGAGGTCGAGGTCGAAGCAAAACAAACTGGTGAGCTGGGCTGTAATTTCTCACTTTTCTCACTTTTCAAGGCTCACGGTACACACGAAGATCCTATTACTCCAATTCATATATCAAATGAAAGCTCACGCCATCGAAACTATAATTCAGCGTTTTACTTTACCTGAAAATACGTATTTTGTCCATACGCGTTGAAATATGTGGAGTAGACATTATCGGGAGTTAAATAAGCCATACTTCGAAGGGGGGTGCATAAATATACCGGTACTTAGTAAGCAGTTTTTTTTAATTAATAATAACACAATTGTCCCAATTACAACAATTGTG